>MEHQ01003595.1:25529-47805 GCA_008828725.1 Saccharina japonica | reverse complement strand
TTCGTACAGCAGTTCGCTTTGATGCCCAATTCCCAAATCAACCACAAATAGAACATATATTCTGCATGCGACGATTGACCTTCGATCTCGACATAGACTCAGTCCACGACTAACAACCTTCGTACCAGGCAAGGCCAGCAAGTGTACATAGCGGCCTCGAAGGTATCATTACGATTCGTAGTCTAGGGGGCGAGCGGTTGCTTGCGGCGTCCGACGGTCTTCGTCGAAAAACCTTAAAACACTCGTTCTTGCGATCGGATAGAGTTTTCGTGTTCTGTTTTGAACTCAGCTGCCAACTGTGTTTTCGTCAGACGCCTGCTCGGCGCCCTCCGCATATCATCGACCGAGGCGTGAGAACTGTGGCACTACGCTCGTAGGGTGGATCGGAGGTCCTCACCAGCGCGATGTGTTCAGAGTTTATGACGCAGTCGTTGGGTTTGTCGATCAATATGTCAAAATGTCAAACTTGAAAAAATGCGATTTTTTTCTTGTATATGATACGTACCTGCTATAAAAAACCAAGTATCCCCGTCGTCGTACGAGTATGTGCTGTCTGGTACCTGGTATGAACGAACCTGGTATCAACTACGCATCCCCGTCGTACATGCGTACTCGTATGAATACAAGTATGAATACGGGCTCCAGGTTCACAGCTTGAGCCTGTGGCACTTTCCTTCTTGTCTGTGTACGCGTCGAAGAGACGCCAGGTTGTTGATCACACGAGATCTGGTTTGCACGATAAGATACGGAGATCTTATGACAGGGTGAATTGGTGATACTTGCATGGGAGATCCTTACGGTGATCTCCGACAAAGTTACCGGGCGCTTCCGACAAGATGTATGTGCAGGTATATAGTACGAGTATACGAGTTCATAAGACACTCTCCTCTCGTACCACACTGGTGATGGTACTCGTATAAGTGCTGATGATGGTGTATCATAGTAGTGTTGAGTTGACGTACAGTAGTATGTGTGTTGTTTGGTATCCACGACCCGGCTCCAAGAAGCACTTCGTACGAGTATGTATGTGCAGGTATACGAGTGATATATGAGTACGTAAGACAGCACACAGCACTCTCTCGTACACTGGCGACGGTGACTGTTCACCCTAGCCAAGGCCACAGTCGTTGAGCAAGATCGTTTATATTTACGCAGGGATGTGTTCATGCACGGATGCTTATACTCGTATGTTGGCCTATACCTAGAGTTCGGAAATCCGCCGACATTGTAATATTGACAACCGAGGATAGGTTTGCCCCTACACGCTTGTGCTAGAGCTGTCGACGTTGTTTACTCTTCAATAATTCCGGAGTTATCAGGTTGACAGTCTTGTGTTTATATGTTTGTCATTGTTTCTTGTCTTCTCCTGTCTTCTTCAGCGTATTATATCTTATCATTATTATCATCATCTTTGCCATCCGACAATGTGCAGTATGATGAGCGTCAGCGTTGACCACTCATAACATTCCCGAAAGCAGAAAACCACGGAAACAAAGGAAACCTATGCGCAAAGTCTAACTGTTTGGCAGCTCTTGTATCTTTGGTTGTGTTTGTGTCCGCATCGTTTCTATTTTCTTCACCATTATTTGTACTCCTATTAAGAACCTTCGCCGTCAAATTGTTTCCTATTTATTCCCGATCATGTCTTCGTTTTTGAGCCGGAACCGCCCTTATATACAGCCACACACAGATACCCCGCATGCGAAAGTACAGCAGCCGCAGGGAGGTCGGGGCGCCCGTCGTGCCCGGGCGAGCGGGGGCGGCCGCGCAACCCGCGGGTCGGTTTCGCCCCTGGTGCACCCCAGCACACCCTCTCTCGTCGAAATCCGCGACCGAGACGGCCCAGGGCGCTTCCGGCACCGCCCACAGCAGGTGCTCCTCCACACTAATTCCAAGTGAAAAAAGACATACTACACCCTACGACGCCGTACGCCCTACACCCTACACCCTACACCCTACACCCTACGCTCTACGCCCTACGCCCTACGCCCTACGCCATCATTCTAAATTAGTTATACAGATAGTATGATAAGGCGTTCGGATGCGGCGAGATGGGATTTTGTTTCACCGCCCCACTCACACCTGGCATCCAGCACAGCAGCTATCATCGGGCACAGGACACGCATATCGGGAGTACGCAGCATGCCAACAGCTCGTAGAGTAAAGGAGTAGGCCAGGCGTCGCTAACACGTGGCGGTAGCAGGGCGTCGGGCGCTAGTGCCTCCAGGACTCGAAGATCGAACAGGCTCCACGGCGGTGATGATGTCGTCGAATCTGAAAAAAATGTCGACGAGGATACCATGGAGGAGGACGTGTCGGCGGGCAACGCCCTCCTCGCTCTCTCTCGCCGTAGCAGGCCGAAGGAGACAGGGCCAGCTGCACAGTCCCCGCCTGAGCCCTCGGTCGGAGCATCTCCGCCCAGGCCCAGGAGGCGCAGCGCTCCACCTCCCGGACGATGGAGTCCAGCTTCTAAAACAAGCGCCATCCGCAGCAAAGAGACAAAGACAACGAAGCCAGGCGGAGGTGCGCCACGGCGCCTGATAGAACAGCCCCAGGCCGTCGAAGCGGGAAGCCCTATGCGTAGGGAGTCGGAGACAACGGGGTCTTCGTCTCGCGCTGGGCAGACCACCCCACCCGCAGCGCATCGTTTGGATACTGGTGCCAAACTTTCAACGAGAGCAGAAAAAGGCGGCGCAACCTCAAAGAGTGCTTCAATATCGACTGCTGTACGACGGAGTCCTCGTCGTGAACAACAGCAGGTGAGAAGCAATACGTACGCCTCGACGTATGGTGTCATGAGCTTGGTGCAGCGGCATCGGTGGTGTTGGTTGCTCCTGACTGATCTCCAAAGTTTCTTGTGTCACACATACATAGTTCCCCCTTGCTGCCGTACGTATCTGGGTGGCCACCACCATATACTCGTACTCGTATGAAAGTATAATTCGCATTTTTACGGTCAACATATGAAACTTCAACACTGACACCTGACAGACACGGTACGTATTGCAACCATCATTGCTGCTGTGGCTCTGTTGCGCATACACCTGTACCAGTCGAGATAAATCCAGACAATGTATATACGAGTACGTATATAAAATATGTATGCGATACATCCTATGTACGTATATGTATTCATACCAGGTACAGCAGTTTGTCGTATTTATGTTTTAGCTTGCGACAGACGTCAATATGTGACATACATTCACGAAATACAGGTCAACAGCTGAAGACTGGGCCCTGGTCCTGTATGTACTGCCAGTACAGTACAGCTTATACTGGCGGTACTGCCAATATAAAATTTACAGTACAAAATTGTACTCGCAGTATTAAGCTGACAGGGTTGCCAGTGTATTTTCTATTCTACTATAATATGAAACACAATAACGCCTCTAAATGTAAACCATCAGCATGCACGTCGCCGAGATAGGGAATGCGAATAATACGAGAGAGGGGACAGAGGGAGAGAGGCAGAGATACCGTGTACATTACGAATGAAGCGGCCTCAAACACTGCTGGCTTGGGCCATGATGATATTTATTCGTTTTTCATAATTTCTACTTACACAAATCCGCACACAAATTGGCTTGGAAACATGGTGTTAAGAAGACTATGGTAAGGACACAGAGTATCCCTAGCCAGGTCAGCCTAGGGTTAGGGTTCTCGTTGGTACTCACGTGTGCTGTTTGCTTAGACATAGAAGAAGGGAAGCTTTATTCCTTTTGCGTGATGGAAAATACTGAAACGAAAGGGGAAAGCGAGTGTATGCGCGGATCTGAATCCCAGATACCCCCCCCCCCTATATTGGAGGGAAGAACCGGACCGTTGTGATCCCAGAAAACAATAAGTCAACTTTTTGTTTAATCCCCCCCCCTACCCCCCCCCCCCCCCCCACCAGCGAAAAAAAAATAGGGGGGGTCTCTAAAATCAAGTTAAAAAAGGGAACAAAAAACGAAAAAAAAATGGTTTTCGCTCATTTTCGTCCTGTGATCACAGCGATCCGGTTAGTTTTTCATTCTGACCTTCCTCAGTGTGGTGTCGTTTTCTCTTTTGTTTTTACGCCCTCTGGGAAGCCATCTTGAACCCCCTGGTTCCCATCTGAGATACGCCTTCCAAGTAATACCAATATGATCCAAATACCTGATACCAGGTTTTTGCCAACGTTTTCACATCATTCCAACAGTGAACCATAACAATGGCCCATAGACAAAGAGTCTTCTTCTCTACGCAGTGAACCTAACACGCCTAAAAGCATTAAAACGTTACTCCGTAAGGGCGCCTACAGCGGGGCTCTCCGGGCGCCCATCCGGGCGCGCCTCCGGCGACACCCCCAGACCAACGAGGAGGGGGACGGGGGTTGCGGGTTCGCCGCTAGTTCTGATCCGGTGTGCTGTTATTTTACGCAGTCAGTACCCGAACATATCTACTGAATAGTTTGAGAATATTGGACACGAGAGGACCATACCCGGTCTGTTTTTAGATACCATGTCAGCGGTCCAAGTGGGCGGTGACTTCACGGATCGGGTTGAAGAACCAGTCATCCTTCTGAACCAACCTATGGTCGAAACACTAATGTACTCAACTCAACCTGCGCCCCCCCTCTCCCGCGAACCTACGCCCCCCCCCCCCCCCCCCCTCGCCGCCGCCGACTTCATCCTTGAACTGTATATATCCTCTGCGCTCTACCATCCTTCCTAACGTAGACCCAGCCTCAAAGCGCGCTCGAGGGACGGCCGCCAAAGGCGCCTAAAGCGAACGCAGGCGTCCTTCCTACCACCCGGCCGAAGACACCCAAGGCAGGCGCCCGCTCTGCCGCCCGGTCGGCGACATCCAAGCCAGGAGGACGGCGGGGTTCAACCGCGGCGAAAACAGGCGTGAAACCTTCTGCCTGGCAGAAGGTGAGATGCCCCAGCAGTGTAGTGTTTCTCTCTCAGTTCATACCTTACATATATCATACTGAGTACTAAAAATAGTCGTCAGGACATTGGGGGTCGCCAGCAGTGAAAGCAGGCGTTCAACGTTCGTCCCGGCGGAGCACGGTTAGTTGCCCCTTTACATCAGTATGTTACTCTTATTACGAGCGATTACGTGCAATGTTGTATGTCTACTATTATCAGGAGTTTGACGTAGCGTATGGTGACGTTTCTCATGGTTGTTCAGGACAACCATGAGAAACGCCTCTTAATAAAGCAGACGAACGCACTCTGCTGACACTGGTACTTGTATTGTTCATCGGTCACCCGCGCAGAAACACGGCCCCCCTGATCCTGACTTCCAGTGGCACGAGAAGGAGAGGCTCGCTGTGTTACGAGCCATCCAGTCCTGCGAAGAAAGAGGCTGCCAATTCGGTTTCGAGGTAAGTTTATGACTTGAATCAACCGGGTCGTGGGCTAGAGAGAGGGTGTTTCGGGTTCGTTAAGGGACCCCTTCGGTCTAGAACAAGAAAAGCGCCGCAGTTATAGTAAAATACATATATGCATATTTTTTAGTAGAGCTGTTAGTCTATTTGTGGTATAATCACGATATTTCATGACTCCTTACTTAAAGGGGCATTACTAAGTACAAAGTAGTGGTCGAAATATATCCCTCGCGGCATCTTGCGAGGGCGTAGATCAACGGCGAAATTTTCGCGCCATTCGCCGGGTCGATTCCATGCCTTGTTCATCACGAAACATCACTCCAACCGAAAAACCAACTCCAGATACATGTACAGTATACTGCTTTAAGTCAGACTTCGTCGAAAACACGATCACTAGTTGGCCAAACAATATGGTCTTCTAAGGCGACCGTCCTTAACTTTTTTCCTTTCTTTTAAACCTCCGGCGGATGTGTAAAAATAAAGCTTACGCCCTCCACACTTCCACGTCTCACTGCGTGTCGTGTGCCAATTCATTCCATGTCCCCTCGAAAGTATCAGCCCTTGCTGCCTACTACTTCTTAACGGCGTACGCGAACACAGCAGGGTGTGCATGCTGAACCGGAGCTCATCCATCTAAACCAAATAATTATGTTGAGAAATCTCGTTTCATAATCCAAACACAGCAATGGCTGCCCTCCCTTGCAGATCGTACGCTCCCCAACACCATAACGATCAGGGTATACGTTGCTCGGGAGATCGTCCAAGGCCTAGTGATGGAGCTAGGGTTGGTGTTTGGCATGTAGTAATAATATGTTGTTAATATAACACAAATATCATTGCTCCTGCAACAAAGACGACAAAGCTCTATTTCAGTCAAAACACTTTCAGTACTCGTTCTTTGTTCCACCAGAAGGGTGCCTTCAAGCGACATCGATACAGCTGGTCGGTTGGTTATCCTAAGAAACGACAAGTAGATTAGGGTTGGAGTTTACAAGTAGATCTATGTACCCCCTTCAACTTTGTTTCCCCAAGTTTTGTGTCGAATACCGATTCGATCCTGGTGGTAGCGACAAAAACCGTATCCGCAGAGAAGCCATATCTTACGCTACGTTTGTACATCCCGCATACGGCTTAGCTCCGGGATGTAACCACCACACGGCTATGTAACGCAGGAGTCTTATCTCTATTATTTTTCTGCATTCCCGTTTTAATATTCGCCGCAGTTATGGCCGATCGAAAATGATAGCGTTGCCGCTTGTGAGTGTTTACCGAGATTTGTGTTACTTGACGGCTTTTGCTGGCGTCGTATTTCAATTTGACTTGAGTGCAGGACCTATAGTTCCTATTAATAACTGTATTCTAACAGACTGTTCACCTCGCACGAGACGCACACGCGTCTTGCGTTGCCTGTGGGAGTTAGGCCTATGGTGAAGGGTGAGTGACTTCTTCTCAACCGGCCAGCGACAGATGTTTAACCCCTGGTGTTAACTCGACTCGTCCTGTATACGACGGTTCCAAACGGTTGAATGGTTACCCCTACGGTACTCTATGGCATATGCACAATAATCACTGAGCTATCAGTCACGCCATGCTGCACTAATTTTGGCATGGCTGATATCTCAGTGTTTATGGTCTATTTGTCAGTGGGTAAGGATATCTCAGCGAAAGCTCAGTGAATATGGTGCATACGTAACACACTTGAAATTCCACATTTATCTTGGATACTACAGTAGCACTCAACAGAAAATCACACCCGGGGGTTTCTAATCCAAAGTTAACTTACTGGTTATCACCAGGGTTTGTTTGATACCACCCCCCTTGGCCGGTTCGCCTTCCAAACAGTACAAACAAAAACATGTACCGGCGTCGGAAACGGTACACCTTCCAAACAATACACTACAGGTATATAATACTACGTTTCGGCACATCACATTCCGGATAACATTGAAGAAGGCCAGAGCCCTTCCGACGAGATAAACGCAACGACAGCAGTACTGACTCCGATGTGTTCGTTGTTGAGATAAAAATACGCGATGCTAGATAGCTTCCCCGGTTCGGGAAAAAGAGGAATTGCAACCATTTGTACACGATGTTATCACCCCCATGATACTTGTCTGGTAGCGTGAAAAGTTGCCACTTATCCCGTCTCGCGGCTCCACCCCCGCTCTCTTGTCTGGGTGTGTGTGACGAGTGTACTACATCTCATCCGACGTGTTTCTGTCGCCCACGTCGCCATCACCCCCGCCACGAGAGAATACCCCTCGGTGATAAAATTAAAAAAGCTAACAAGACATGTCCGTCATCATCGGGGCTCGTTAGATACCACCCGAGCACCGAAAACCATCCCTAACCTATGAAATGCAACACTTAGAAAATAACCCTAAGCCGGGGGTGTTTCTTACGTCAATCACGGGCAACTGGACGTTGGTCTTGGTTATGATATCGCCATGAAGTTCTTACATCTTGAGCTACATTCTAATCCGAACGCGCCGAATTACGCCCAGGACGGTTTTCTGTAAATCGCGCGTTGCACTCAACCATCACACAATAACATTCCCAACTTGACACACCGGTGCAGAGGTGCAGGACATCCAGTCCAACGCAAGAAAGCGCACGTCCTTGCTGTTGGTGCCTATGCCGCCATTGTCTGAGTATTGATTTGAAGGACCCCTTGTATAGGTTAGGCTGCGCCTTTTGGGCTTTCTGCAAACTGTGTAGGCAAAGCAAATCCGTTATTTTATGAGAACCCTGTACCGTCAAGTACATATTACCTGTAACCGCTGCTGAGCTAAGGCCCGCCCTTGAAACGCAGCCCAATAGATATGGAAGGGATTGTTGCTCGACCCTCTTCGTCCGACGAGGTGTTTTGTTGAACACGGGATAATATTGTCCTTGACGGTGGTCTCAAGGGCGGTAATTCAATAGGCGTCGGAGCATGTTAGGGGGTAGGGTGGATCGAGGGCGGGACGACAGCAGGGTCTTTAAATATTTATTCACCGAATACCAGATTCGAGATCGATCACCTACCGTGCACAGTGGACATCAGCGTGCTTGACAGGAAGTCTTACCTAATGTTCTCTATTATCGTTGTCCCACATCATCGTGGCGCTCTTCGTTATTTCCGTGACTTTTCCCGTCAGAACCTGGGCTTCAAGCAGATCAACGACCATGGTTGGACAATGTGGCAGACGCACATCTTGACCGACGTCGTCGTCAGCCTAGACAGCGACAGCGGGTATCCTTTTCCACGCGAAGAGCTGGAGAAGAAATTCCTCGACCCTAGGAACTTCATCAAGATCAAGAAGTGGGTGGACGACCAGAAGTCGCAGCTACGGAAGGAGAAACAGTTGAAGAACCAGACGGGTGCGCCGGCGAAGTCCAGGGTTAAGCCCACTGAACTACAGGCCATGCGTGACGCCGCCCTGGGAGATACCCGTCAGATGACCTACGGGATCAACCCAATCGAAACCAAGAGGGGTGATACTACTCCTCCACCTGCACGGTCGACTGAGTCGCAGGAACACAGCGACTCGGGTCTGCAGGCGTCCCTAGGCGGGTCGGCAGCTGCCCCTAGTGCAAGCATCGACTTGTCCAACACTCCTGACAACGCCGACACGGGTGGACGTGGACGCGACGGGCGCGGACGCAAGGGGAAGGGTAAGGCTCGCGACATCCCTCCTGCAGACGTCGACGGCGATGGACGTGGGCGCGACGGGCGCGGACGCAAGGGGAAGGGTAAGGCTCGCGACATCCCTCCTGCAGACGTCGACGGCGATGGGCGTGGGCGCGACGGGCGCGGGCGCAAGGGGAAGGGTAGGGCTCGCGACATTCCTCCAGCAGGCGTCGAGGGCGTTGGGGGAAGTGGGTCGGACGGGTCTAGCAGCGAACCAGAGGTTGGTGGTGCACAAGAGGAACACGAGACCAGCGAAGAGAGCGACGATGAGGGAAGCTACCTTTCCGACACGGTGGCGGAGGCTGGGTTTTCCCAGTCGTCCCCGGGACCGTCCCCGGGAACCCCGTCCGAAAATACTCGGGCTAAACGGGACGTCACCCCTCTACGTGACCGCGGTAGGAAGAAGAAGAAGAACAAGACTAAGGACTTCGACTCCAAGAGTGTGGGGGACTTTCTTTCTGAAGGCCAGGAACGGTCGGCAGAGCAGAACTCTTCGCAGCTAAAGGAAATACGGGGAATAGCAACTGGCATCGAGGGTGCGATCAAATCCTTAAATGCGAAAGACGGTGGTGGGGGTAGCGGCGAGAGTGCTGCTGTGGCAGAAAGAAAGCTTCGATGCGAAGAGGCTAGAGTCAACATGGAGCACTTCAAAGTATTGGTCACGATGAAGGAGAAAACAATCGGCGTTGCCCCTACTGACAAAGAGATTGCTGACGCGTTCGCGGCAACCAAGGCTCGGGCAATCGATTAATATCCCTGATTTCTGTGTACCTGGTCCTTGTATCGTGTAGGAATATCGGCGTGGAGTCAAACGTCGGTGTCTCGGATGGTTTCGCAAAGGGTGTTGGTATCGAATTTACTATGGGCAGTGTTTAATTCCACACCCTGGGCGTCGCGGTGGTAACACGGTGGCCTGTACTGGTGGTTTCGGGAATGTAGTCTGGGGTTAACATTGCTCTTCTTACATAAACAGGAATACTCACACCCACCACATTTCCCATTAGGTTTAGCGCGTAGATGGTGTCATTTTACCCTGCGCTTTCCTTGTTGAGTGGTAGCGATTCACGAAATGCCATGAGGCCTCGCTTTGCTCGCGCAAACGCCGGACACTATCGTTTTTAACCTAGCCCGGGTTCTGCTCGTTTGGTCAGTCGGTGGAGATAATATGTTGTGTTAAAATAGCATGACAGCACGTATAGGAGGTTAATGGATATTGTGTATTCGTCCTTTTTGCGTCACTAGTATTTAGGTTAGTGTTATCTTAGTGGGTCATATGAGGAAGGTGATACTAGCACGATAGGGGAGATTTAGTGTTTTTAGCACTGATTTAGTTGATCTGGGGTGGGTGGGGTTGTCTGTTGGGTGGGGTGACATAACTAGGGTATTGGAGATTTGTGATATGACTTCTGACGGTTAGTTGGTTGGCTCCTTTTTGTTTTTTTTGTTTTCTTTTTTTTTATATTTTTGCGTTTTTGGATTACGCGGATTGGGTAGGGTTAATACATTTTGTAACTATCAATAGGTATGACGAGGGGCGGAGTGAGTGTGCGGGGGGGTTGTCCCGTGCGCTTGTGCTTTCTGCGCCGCCGTCACGGGCTTTTTGTCCAGGGATGGGCCGTCTCGCGGGAGTGCTATGAGAGTTGAGGCTAGTCGTCTGTGATCTCTGTTCGATGCTTCCGTCTATATTATTTTTTAGTTTATCGCTTTGTAGTTTTAAGACGTACTTTCCGGCGCCGGGGTGCGTATGTCATATAACAGGGGACGAAGTAGGCGTGTAGCATCCCTTTTTAGTTTCCTTCCACGGGTAGGGGGGGGGGGGTGGTGGAGGTTAGAGGGAGGTGGGGGTGAAAGGTGAGTACAAGTTCTGGGTGGATCGGTAACCGTGCTTATCATTATAGGCCCTACACTGTTATCGTTGTAACCTGTCTTGTTTATTGTGGTCACCTATCGTAGGCACGTTCGTTGCTTCCTTCAGTGGTTTCGCGGTGAGGATACAATCAAAATTCCTAGCTTTTGGTTTTCCTTTCTTTGTTGTCCTGACGTATACTTTAGGGACTGGGCAGAGTGTTATTGTCCTTATTGCTTTGTGTAGCTTGTGTGTTTTGTTCTGTGTTTGGTTGTTTGGTATGGTCCGTCTCTTATCCGGGGTATTAGTAAAAACCTACTACTATCACTGTTGACGGAGTGTAAGGAGGCGTTTTTAGGCGTGTTTTCCTTTCCTCTTCTCCTGGGCTTTCTATCGCCGATTTAGCTCCTTCACCCAGCAGTTCTTCCGACTGGTGTTTTCCCGCTTTGCCTTAATTGCTATAGACGTTTCGTTTTTCCCGTTTGACCCCCCTCTTTTCCCTCTGTTGTCTCTCGGGGGCACACAGATAGAATATTATAGCGGCATAGCCACCCCTATCACCTATGGAAGGTAGAAAGTTGAGGCAGGACGAGTGGTATTGCTCCTACGGTAGTTTTATTCTGAAGCCGTGCTGGCTGTTGCTCCGACTCCGTTTTTGTGGTCTGCTTGTCTTTGTTCTGGTTTTCTTTTGAATTGTTTTGTCTTTTCTCTTCAAGTTGTTTTCAGAAGGATCCTTCCTCCTTGTGTACTGTTCGTTGGTCTCAAGCTCGTTGCATAGTGTGCTAGTCATTCATTTGTTCTTGCTTATTTTTCTGTTCCTTTCTTTCGTTCTCTTTTAGTCGTTAATGTGTCTCGTTTGCTGGCTTCTGCTTGTCGTGCACAGTACTATGACATTGTTTTGTCTAGCGGCAGCATCTGCATAATGAAGTACGTAAGAAGTAGATCATCTGTCTCGTAGGTTGTGACCACAGACATCGCGCCTGTCTGGGATGAAGCGTCAGCACGGACACTGAATTCGGTGGGTGTCGATGGGTATCACGGAACGTTTAATGTTAAGAACACAGTATGCGTTTGGTCCTGACTTCAAAGGCGCACCCCCTCCCCACCTTTCGGAGTGCGGGTGGAACTTATTACGCACGATCTTCGCAACCAGGGTTATCAATGAGGTGGGGGGGGGAGGGGTAGTGCGTTAATGTGCGTCTTTAGGGCGCATTATCAGTACCGGCGTGGGTGAATGCAGCTTCCGCGCGTTCAATATCATGTGATCTCGCGGCTTGACTACGTACAGGAGTTATAGTTTGAGGAATACATATCGGGGGTGAATCGTTACCAACATACGACATTGTGACAATGTCCATCGACCTTGGAGATGGCTCGGCGTATACTCGGAAACAAGTCACACTGTCGTCCCTGCGATCAACGCACGTCGCATTTTAATATACTTCTTTGAGTACCTAGATATACGTGTTCGTTCACATATTACGTTTATCTACATAGCGATCATGATACGACCTTACTATACGTAGGGGTTTGTACTTCTATATATTTACCGTCATGTCTTGTACGGCCAAACAATCTTCTCAGTACGGTCGGACTGGCGGGCTCGGAACCCCTACGCTATTGGCAATTGCTGGCATCCTCGTAGCCGGCGTTGGGCGTCAAGCCGCCGCGGCGAAAACCCCTTGTACGTAGGTGCGTTATTCCGCCATACTTGCCGAGCGTCGCAATCATGTCCAAACCCATTGAAAAGCACACTCACATTGACTCTGTTCTGAGCCATCCTCCCTATCCCACGCTGATGCAAGCACACCAAGAGTACAGAGGAACGCAAAGAAGGGCAATCGACCAATCGATTCATCGCGACCACGAGCACCTGAAGCATCGTATCGTGGTCGCACTATAGATCGACAGCACACATACATACTGGCGAATGGTACACCCCATGGCTATGAAACTGACCAGACACTCATGATTGCCCGGAATCACGAAGCGGTGTGTAGATGAGTGAAGAGGTATATGGGGGAGTCGGTTTAGTGCTGCAGTGTATTTCCTATACTCTTTACCCTATGACCAATAAGACAGCCGCTGACATAACACCACTCTGGCGCGCATCGTTTACATCCTTAGGGTTGGCACTAGCCCCACTCGTCAGGTAACCACGTGCGACTCTCCCCCCACTTCCCCTCATCCACCCGCCGCGGTAAGACAGCGCTCATGCGTACTGCCAGGACGTCGTTGTACGATAGCTCAGTGGTAAAACAGCCCGAACACAAGCCGTGGTACCCTTCCGAATTCCGGCTGCAACACCTATATTCCTTGAAGACGCACACTACTTCATCGAGTAGTGTCCTTTCACTACCACAACACATTCTAAACAACCGATATCAAAGAGGGTAAAACTACCGGCTTTCCCTCTGTACATTCTTCGTTTGGGCACTGACGGTGACGCCTCTCCGCGGAAAGGCGAGCACGGTCGAGTGCCGAACTCTCTGCTCCCCACGTCTCCAACAGGAATTTTTCTGCTAGGTACGCACACTCACGGTCCCTAGACTCTCCGGCCTGTCCTGCAGATTGGGCCGAGCGAGAACCCCTCGTTCTTCTCGTCTTCTGGTCATCGACAAACGCCTCGTTCTTGCCGACCCCCTCGTGCACGAGGATGAAGTTGTACAGCGCAACACACGTCTGGACAACCCCCGGCACTTTCTCAATTTTGAAGTACATGCGATTCTTCAAGCACATGAATTTCCACTTGAGGCGGCCGAACGCGTGTTCCACGATGAAGCGTGTCTGAGAGTGCTTGTAGTTGAAGAATCTCTGGGATCGAGTGGACGGTGCATCGAAAGGGGTCAACAGCCAGGCACTGTTCGCGAACGCGGAGTCACCGAGAATGTATCGGCCGCCGAATATTATCTTCCGATGCAGCTCAGGCAACAACTGATCGGCCGCGATCTCCTTGCTCAGTTTGCACCACTTCCAAACACCCGCGTCTCCCGAGGAGCCCGGCGGCCCAGCACAGATCCATCTGAATAAACCCGCGTTGTCCACAATCGCCAGCAAGATAACGGAGTAGAAGCCCTTGTAGTTGAAGTAGGCGGCCATGTCGCGCCCAGGCGGAGCGGGGACCGGGATATGGCTACCGTCCATGGCGAACTCTGCATTCCTGGGCAACATTTCAGCGAGTACATTGTCGAAGCAGTGTGTTGATTAGATTCTGCGCCCCTGTGTAACTGCACGACAAGCTGTCTGGAAATACAGCAGTAGTGGTGAGAGTGTTAAATTCGTTCAAGTTGTGCATCCTTGGACTTCATAGAGGTGATAGCGCGATGGTTGAAGGCCGTGTCTTAGGAATGCGAGAATAGTCAGACCCTAAGTAGAATTAAAAACGGTGGGAACGATTTTATCTAAATTATGGGCTGATTGGTGCTGACAACTACTTGTGATCAAATAACATCACACAATTAGAGGTAATAGGTGGGGGTTAAACATGAAATGTTGGGGAAGGCAGCAGAAATACGACCAGGGAAGACTTCAAGAGGCGCATTCTACGCGGGGTGACAGTGACCGGTTATTGGAGTGTTACTACATCCATCAGCTTCCGCTTGAAGTATATGAGGTTATGTGGACTCACGTCAGCAAAAACAAATTTAGGAGCTGTAGTTTCCACATGAGTCGTCTGCGGCAGGACCACGCTATACGCGCATGGCCTGGGCAGAAAAGTACGAGGCAATAAAGCTGGTTTGTGTAGTTCCTCAAACCTACATCATAAACAGTTCTGGAAAACGGAACAGGTATTCGTGCATTTTCAGGCGTTAATGTTCAAGCCTAGATCACGGGTTAGACCGAGGTTCAGGGTTCAATATCCGGAATGAATCTGGAACACACTCTTAATATGATTTACGACTGTTAGAACCGAGTGATACAGTAAACTTTACCCAGCCTGAGATTTGTCATAGGCTCGACCGGGTTCAGGGCACGTCGTTATCATGTCTCGCTTTTACCCTACCGACAAAGACGGAACTCTCCTATATTACTTCCTTCAAATACCCTTGCAGCGTAAGGTAGCTACTGCATCCGGCAACCCTGATAACCCTCGTGTTCGTGTATCCAATGAATCATCGTGCAAACTTCTAACCCAACAATGAAATGTCCAGCTCACCTCAATCCCGTTCGCCTCTCGAACGCTGCTGAAATGTTGTCTTGATCGTTCTTCTTAGGCCAGGACAAGAAGTCAGGAATGAGTTTGTCGCTGACCCTGGCGATGACGTCGCTCGTTTGGTTAGAAACCCAGCCGTCAGACACCCCGAACAACGCCGCCGTAGGCCTCACACCCGCTCCGTGGCCCAGACGGTACAACGCCATCGCAGTTCGCTCGCATGGATTGAACTCCAGGCTCCGACCACCATCAGCCCTGCGCATGCCCGTTGTTCCGTACAGTGCCTTCACAAGCTTCGCAAACGTTGGCCTCCTGGTTATAAAAATACGTACCACGGGAGTGAAACGACGTCGACAGGAGGTAGTATTTAATGTTATGTGCATAAGGGCTCGTCCACGTCAATAGTATTTTATCCGCGCTTGGTTTATACATTCACGCGCCGCACGGGATTGCGTATACACAAACATAGTGACATAGTCGCCGTTTGCTGCTAGTGTTGGCGGTATTTAGCCCGTCATTTCTGCTCATTCTGCGAGTATTCGCAGTACTAAATGCTCTCAGTGCTCTGCAACTCTCTCCTACGAGGATTATGGCGCCAGGTGGATGCGGTCAGCCGTAAGAACAGCCTACCTGCATTTTTTTGCAAACAAAACGCACTGCGGATGGTGTATACAAGTGCTCTTCTGTATAGCTGTGCGTGGGTTGCGCTGTCAGCTTTCCAAGGTTTCAGGCGATCCCGTACAATCTGAACGTCCGTGCGCACCGGAAATGTAGCAAGTGTGTACCTATTTTCATAGTACACAACCATCGTGCCCCGATGCGTGTGCCGGACTGCTGCTGCAACTCACATCAGCAGCAGCAGCACGCGCAGCCATTGGGGCAGCGGCAGCAACAGTAGTTACTGCAGCTACAGCAGTGGAGGGAGTTTAAGGGTAGAAGCCCTGCTGATGTATTTTACCTACACGTTCCACTGCAGTTGTGCACCGGTACGGCTGCACGAGGGCTGCGTTGCTTCCTAAGTATCGATCGATCCCGTACGATATGAACGTCCGTAGTCTTCGAACCAAAGGCGGGGACGCGAGAATGGCGTCCCCGGGTTGGGAAAAACGCATTAAGGTTGTATACAGTAAGGGAGTCTGATCACTTCCATCGTCAGCGACCTGATGTCACAATGGAAATTATGAAGCGCGCAGGACAAAAGGAACCTACAGAATACTCGTAGCTACCTACCATGTCCGACGCGGCCGTCACTGCAGGCGCCAGCCCAATGAGCCCTTACTGGGCAATGGGTTCCTTGGCGAGCACCAAGCAAGGGATCAGAGGTGGCAGTGTTTAATTTCCGGAGCAACTACAGTCCGCGACGAGGTGCCGCGTTGAATGCCGGCGAATCAACGCGGGGGTACAGAGGCAGCCCTGGGTGAGAGTCTCCGGTTGATCTCAACAGAGAGGCCGCATTGACCCCTAACTATATAAGAGTTAAAGCGACGACAGGATGTTACAACAGTATCATACTTGCTGGCGTATGTACCACATGTGAAAACAATTTAGTACTCGTATTAATAGTATCCAAACGTCGTGCACCATCGAGCGTTCCAAGCCCGTTGATGTCACTTTTAGTAGCAGTAGCAGCATCAACAGCAACAGCAACATCAGCAACAGCAACAGCAGCAGCAGCCAAAGCAGCCAAAGCAGCAGCAGCAGCCAAAGCAGCAGCAGCCAAAGCAGCAGCAGCAGCAACCAAAGCAGCAGCAGCAGCAGCCAAAGCCGCAGCAGCAGCAGCAGCAGCAGTTGTCCTTCCGCAACCAGCCGAGAGGGCAACATGACGACGCCGCGGTCTTCGGTTAGAACCCACCGCGCTGCGGTCTCTTATTCTATACACGAGCTATTGACATTACATGTACGCTACCGGCACCAGTATCATACCGGTACCTGGTACGAAACACTCGTAAATTCGGATGTGAGCCTGCGAAGGATCCATCAACACACACGAAGACTGCCGAAACAACAGGTAACCAACATGAACGAAGGAGGTAAACAACTGAAAGTGTGTGTGTTTCTACAGTACCTCGGCGCATGTCATTTTCATATCATATGGTACGTGCGTCGCAGGACCGGCCCTACCTACTGACTACCGTACCAGGTTTGTACCAGGTGAAAGGTATCCTGCAGGGTCCGTAGGACTACGAGTTCGTACTCTCGTAGTCTGTGGGGCACATTCTACCCAAGTTTCGCCAATGACTCATCAAGACCACTCGGTCGGCGACTCACGTGCATCGGAAGAGCGTCTTGAAATTCGCTGACGGCATGAACCTTCCCACACGCTCCCAAAATCTCTCCTCCATGGGGATCATCTGCCTCCCTTGCGATGCTCCAACGCCATCAATGTCATCCTGTAGCTCGTTGTCCTCGAAGGCGCTCAAGTACGTCCTGATATCCTTCTCACTCACCACGCTGGCCATCATTCTGGCGCAATGCTGGTGCAACAGCACCAGAAAGGCCGTAGCCATACCTTTTATAACAGGTATAGTGGCCATGGTAACGCCGCGTCTCTCCTCGTCGGAGCGTTCTCTTGTTGGGTTGCTTGTTGGTTGGTTCAACAAAACAAAAGGGGTTTCCATACTAATTACAAGTGAATTATGGTTCTGGATTTCTGGGTTTCCGAAAATCCGAAATTATACTCTAAAGGGGGCTGGGATGTCTGATGCGGGGCCCTTAAGTAAGGTCCCCGCTCTTGGTCCTCTCTCACACTACACAGGAGCCCACCTCTTTTCGTCAGGACTGCCTGGAGTTTGAGAAGAGCCGTGTCACCGCTAGCTCCAGGAGTCGCCTCTGGATCTGGCTATTTCCCTGTGAGTCCACCATGCGTGCGCCTCCCAAAGCGGTCCTAAAATCGGAGTAGTACCCTCGGGGGCGTGGGGTGGTGTGGCTAAGATACACACAAGGGTGCAGTATAAACCTGCACAGCGTGTAAAGTACGGAGTGTAGTATACCTGGTACACAGCAGCAGTACAACACTGTAACATATTACAGCAGCAATACTTGCAGCCAGTCGACTCCAAAGCAGTCCAATAARTTTGCAGTAGAAGGTCAGAGTTGAAATGAGGCAATCTGCTTGTTGTGGGCCGAAAGCCAAAAACAGGTACGACTTGTTCCATCTGAGCCAATAACAAGGTACGTACTGAAACCAAGTAAACATACACACCACCAGGCGGTGTATTTGGCGCATGAGAAATCGCAAACACATTTTTTTTGCGCCTGAACCTAAAGCAGCAAGTGAGGCCGTTTCCTATGCGGTTCGATTTCGAGCTTCAGATTTGTATTTTTCGATCTCAAAAACGAAAGCACCGTCCTATGCAGTCCATTAGTGCAAAATCTTGACCGGATTTTTTTCGATTTTGAGAATCCGATGACCCAAGTCGTCGGATTTTGGCCAAAATCCGACGACTTGGGTCATAGATTTTCAAATCGAAAAATGGCATGGTCTCTAAATTCAAGATGTTATCCACGCAGCAAGCAGCAGCAGCAGCAGCAAGCAGCAGCAGCAGCAGCAACAGCAGCAAACGATCGATGAGTTGGAATGGTGACACAGCGACGTTGCTTCGCGCCCGATCGCGCAGCCGGACGATCGTGTGCGTCTCTCCGTCGCCAGACTACAGTCGGCTGTMCGCGGGCTCGGGCAGAGATACGAAGGGAAGCGCACTCGGCGCGCGCCTCTCCGTACTCGTACTCGTAGACTTTACAGCAGCAGCAGCAGTAGTCAGTCAGTCACGCGCTGGGCTCGGATGCTTCGTTGTGTCAAAATACTAAATACCAAGATAGGTCGACTCGAGCGCAGTCGGCGCGTCGCCGCCAGACCAGGGGCAGCCAGCCGCGCAGCCGGCGATCGGTGCGTCTCTCCGTCGCCAGACTACAGTCGGTTGGCGCGGGCTCGGGCATAGATACGAAGGGAAGCGCACTCGGCGCGCGCCTCTCGGTACTCGTACTCGTAGACTTTACAGCAGCAGCAGCAGCAGTCAGTCAGTCAACGTGCTGGGCTCGGATGCTTCGTTGTGTCGAAATACTAAATAGAATCGCCTGGGCTAACCCCAGCCTCGATCTAAATCCCCCATCCTTTGATATCCGGGGGCAGAGACAAGAGCACGTGATCGATTGTGATGTTGAGGTCGGAAACGGCATGTACCAGTAGCGAGTAGAGATAATAAAAAGTAGGAAGAATCGAGATTACCAATAAAAAAAAGGGTGTAACGCGGCTGAAGCAAATAAAAAAAAACTAAGCGGCGCCCATCACTATTAATAGTAGCGACGAAGGTGAGACACACGAACTAACTCGACCGCTCGAACGAAGCGGTTCATAATTATGAAGGAAATAGCTAACAAGCCACCAGATTAATATCGGCGGCAGAGGGAATTTGAAAGCGATGAAAAAAAAAAGGCAACAAAGGTTAAACAAATACTCGATGGAAATAAACAAATGTGATGGAAGTTGCCTTCGTTCTTTTAGTAAAGGTATCTGCAGAATTTAAAAAAGAACAGGTCAAACTATTACGCAGACCCCTGTAATGAAAATTGCAACAACAACAAACGCAAGCAAGAGAGAAGATGAGGACAAAACCGCATACTAAATTAGAAATGAACAAAAGGCGAAGATAAAGTAGTACATGAAGCCTGATGGAAAGATCTTGAATAAATCGTGCTTCGTATTAACCTGGCACTCATCCGTACTGAAGTGTTGAAGAGATGGACCCCCCCCCCCCCCCCGCCAGGAAACAAACAAAAAAAACAATGTAGCAGAAAAGAAAATTCCACGTGCAGTAAGGAAACCGCACAAAGCTCGCAAGAAGCAGGTAAAGGAGACACCGTACTCAATACAAAGTCAACGTGCTGGGCTCGGATGCTTCGTTGTGTCGAAATACTTAATAGAATCGCCTGGGCTAACCCCAGCCTCGATCTAAATCCCCCATCCTTTGATATCCGGGGGCAGAGACAAGAGCACGTGATCGATTGTGATGTTGAGGTCGGAAACGGCATGTACCAGTAGCGAGTAGAGATAATAAAAAGTAGGAAGAATCGAGATTACCAATAAAAAAAGGGTGTAACGCGGCTGAAGCAAATAAAAAAAAACTAAGCGGCGCCCATCACTATTAATAGTAGCGACGAAGGTGAGACACACGAACTAACTCGACCGCTCGAACGAAGCGGTTCATAATTATGAAGGAAATAGCTAACAAGCCACCAGATTAATATCGGCGGCAGAGGGAATTTGAAAGCGATGAAAAAAAAAAGGCAACAAAGGTTAAACAAATACTCGATGGAAATAAACAAATGTGATGGAAGTTGCCTTCGTTCTTTTAGTAAAGGTATCTGCAGAATTTAAAAAAGAACAGGTCAAACTATTACGCAGACCCCTGTAATGAAAATTGCAACAACAACAAACGCAAGCAAGAGAGAAGATGAGGACAAAACCGCATACTAAATGAGAAATGAACAAAAGGCGAAGATAAAGTAGTACATGAAGCCTGATGGAAAGATCTTGAATAAATCGTGCTTCGTATTAACCTGGCACTCATCCGTACTGAAGTGTTGAAGAGATGGACCCCCCCCCCCCCCCCCCCNTCCCACAGTGAAGTGCTAAAAAGAGGGCCCCCCCCCCCCCCCCCGCCAGGAAACAAACACCAGCCTGAGATTTGTCATAGGCTCGACCGGGTTCAGGGCACGTCGTTATCGTGTCTCGCTTTTACCCTACCGACAAAGACGGAACTCTCCTATATTACTTCCTTCAAATACCCTTGCAGCGTATGGTAGCTACTGCATCCGGCAACCTTGATAACCCTCGTGTTCGTGTGTCCAAAGAATCATCGTGCAAACCTCTAACCCCAACAATGAATTGTCCAGCTCACCTGAATCCCGTTCGCCTCTCGAACGCGGCCGAAATGTTGTCTTGATCGTTCTTCTTAGGCCAGGACAAGAAGGCAGGAATGAGTTTGTCGCTGACCCTGGCGATGACGTCGCTCGTTTGGTTAGAAACCCAGCCGTCAGACACCCCGAACAACGCCGCCGTAGGCCTCACACCCGCTCCGTGGCCCAGACGGTACAACGCCATCGCAGTTCGCTCGCATGGATTGAACTCCGGGCCCCGACCACCATCAGCCCTGCGCATGCCCGTTGTTCCGTACAGTGGCTTCACGAGCTTCGCAAACGTTGGCCTCCTGGTTATAAAAATACGTAGCACGGGAGTGAAACGACGTCGACAGGAGGTAGTATTTAATGTTATGTGCATAACGGCTCGTCCACGTCAACAACATTTTATTCGCACTTGGTTTACACATTCACGCGCCGCACGGGATTGCGTATACACAAACATAGTGACATAGTCGCCGTTTGCTGCTAGTGTTGGCGGTATTTAGCCCGTCATTTCTGCTCATTCTGCGAGTATTCGCAGTACTAAATGCTCTCAGTGCTCTGCAACTCTCTTGCGTCGAGGATTATGGCGCCAGGTGGATGCGGTCAGCCGTAAGGACAGCCTTCCTGCATTTTTTTGCAAACACAACGCACTACGGATGGTGAACACAAGTGCGCTTGTGTATAGCTGTGCGTGGGTTGCGCTGTCAGCTTTCAAAGGTTTCAGGCGATCCCGTACAATCTGAACGTCCGTGCGCACCGGAAATGTAGCAAGTGTGTACCTATTTTCATAGTACACAACCATCGTGCCCCGATGCGTGTGCCGGACTGGTGCTGCAACTCACATCAGCAGCAGCAGCACGCGCAGCCATAGGGGCAGCGGCAACAACAGTAGTTACTGCAGCTAGAGCAGTGGAGGGAGGTTAAGGGTAGAAGCCCTCCTGATGTATTTTACCTACACGTTCCACTGCAGCTGTGCACCGGTACGGCTGCACGAGGGATGCGTTGCTTCCTAAGTATCGATCGATCCCGTACGATATGAACGTCCGTAGTCTTCGAACCAAAGGCGGGGACGCGAGAATGGCGTCCCCGGGTTGGGAAAAAAGAATTAAGGTTGTATACAGTAAGGGAGTATGATCACTTCCATCGTCAGCGACCTGATGTCACAATGGAAATTATGAAGCGCGCAGGAAAAAAGGAACCTACAGAATACTCGTAGCTACCTACCATGTCCGACGCGGCCGTCACTGCAGGCGCCAGCCCAATGAGCCCTTACTGGGCAATGGGTTCCTTGGCGAGCACCAAGCAAGGGATCAGAGGTGGCAGTGTTTAATTTCCGGAGCAACTACA
>MEHQ01003595.1:0-24789 GCA_008828725.1 Saccharina japonica | reverse complement strand
ATTTTATCTAAATTATGGGCTGATTGGTGCTGACAACTACTTGTGATCAAATAACATCACACCATTAGAGCTATTAGGTGGGTGTTAAACATGAAATGTTGGGGAAGGCAGCAGAAATACGACCAGGGAAGACTTCAAGAGGCGCATTCTACGCGGGGTGACTGTGACCGCTTATTGGAGTGTTACTACATCCATCAGCTTCCGCTTGACATATTTGAGGTTATGTGGACTCACGTCAGCACAAAAACTTAGGAGCTGTAGTTTCCACATGAGTCGCCTGCGGCAGGACCACGCCATACGCGCATGGCCTGGGCAGAAAAATACGAGGCAGTAAAGCTGGTTTGTGTAGTTCCTCAAACCTACATCATAAACAGTTCTGGAAAACGGAACAGGTATTCGTGCATTTTCAGGCGTTAATGTTCAAGCCTAGATCACGGGTTAGACCGAGGTTCAGGGTTCAATATCCGGATTGAATCTGGAACACACTCTTAATATGATGTACGACTGTTAGTGACCGAGTGATACAGTAAACTTTACCCAGCCTGAGATTTGTCATAGGCTCGACCGGGTTCAGGGCACGTCGTTATCGTGTCTCGCTTTTACCCTACCGACAAAGACGGAACTCTCCTATATTACTTCCTTCAAATACCCTTGCAGCGTATGGTAGCTACTGCATCCGGCAACCTTGATAACCCTCGTGTTCGTGTATCCAAAGAATCATCGTGCAAACCTCTAACCCCAACAATGAATTGTCCAGCTCACCTGAATCCCGTTCGCCTCTCGAACGCGGCCGAAATGTTGTCTTGATCGTTCTTCTTAGGCCAGGACAAGAAGGCAGGAATGAGTTTGTCGCTGACCCTGGCGATGACGTCGCTCGTTTGGTTAGAAACCCAGCCGTCAGACACCCCGAACAACGCCGCCGTAGGCCTCACACCCGCTCCGTGGCCCAGACGGTACAACGCCATCGCAGTTCGCTCGCATGGATTGAACTCCGGGCCCCGACCACCATCAGCCCTGCGCATGCCCGTTGTTCCGTACAGTGCCTTCACAAGCTTCGCAAACGTTGGCCTCCTGGTTATAAAAATATGTAGCACGGGAGTGAAACGACGTCGACAGGAGGTAGTATTTAATGTTATGTGCATAACGGCGCGTCCACGTCAACAGCATTTTGTTCGCACTTGGTTTATACATTCACGCGCCGCACGGGATTGCGTATACACAAACATAGTGACATAGTCGCCGTTTGCTGCTAGTGTTGGCGGTATTTAGCCCGTCATTTCTGCTCATTCTGCGAGTATTCGCAGTACTAAATGCTCTCAGTGCTCTGCAACTCTCTCCTACGAGGATTATGGCGCCAGGTGGATGCGGTCAGCCGTAAGGACAGCCTACCTGCATTTTTTTGCAAACACAACGCACTACGGATGGTGAATACAAGTGCGCTTGTGTATAGCTGTGCGTGGGTTGCGCTGTCAGCTTTCAAAGGTTTCAGGCGATCCCGTACAATCTGAACGTCCGTGCGCACCGGAAATGTAGCAAGTGTGTACCTATTTTCATAGTACACAACCATCGTGCCCCGATGCGTGTGCCGGACTGCTGCTGCAACTCACATCAGCAGCAGCAGCACGCGCAGCCATAGGGGCAGCGGCAACAACAGTAGTTACTGCAGCTAGAGCAGTGGAGGGAGGTTAAGGGTAGAAGCCCTCCTGATGTATTTTACCTACACGTTCCACTGCAGCTGTGCACCGGTACGGCTGCACGAGGGCTGCGTTGCTTCCTAAGTATCGATCGATCCCGTACGATATGAGCGTCCGTAGTCTTCGAACCAAAGGCGGGGACGCGAGAATGGCGTCCCCGGGTTGGGAAAAAAGCATTAAGGTTGTATACAGTAAGGGAGTCTGATCACTTCCATCGTCAGCGACCTGATGTCCCAATGGAAATTATGAAGCGCGCAGGACAAAAGGAACCTACAGAATACTCGTAGCTACCTACCATGTCCGACGCGGCCGTCACTGCGGGCGCCAGCCCAATGAGCCCTTACTGGGCAATGGGTTCCTTGGCGAGCACCAAGCAAGGCATCGGAGGTGGCAGTGTTTAATTTACCGGAGCAACTACATTCTGCGACGAGGTGCCGCGTTGAATGCCGGCGAATCAAGGCGGGGGTACAGTGGTAGCCCTGGGTGAGAGTCTCCGGTTGATCTCAACAGAGAGGCCGCATTGACCCCTAACTATATAAGAGTTAAAGCGACGACGGGATGTTACAACAGCAGTATCATACTTGCTGGCGTATGTACCAGATGTGAATACATTTTAGGACTCGTATTAATAGTATCCAAAAGTCGTGCACCATCGAGCGTTCCAAGCCCGTTGCTGTCACTTTTAGTTGCAGTAGCAGCATCAACAGCAACAGCAACAGCAGCAACAGCAACAGCAGCAGCAGCCAAAGCAGCAGCAGCAGCCAAAGCAGCAGTCAAAGCAGCAGCAGCAGCAGCAGCAGCAGCAGCAGCAGCAGCCAAAGCAGCCAAAGCAGCCAAAGCCGCAGCAGCAGCAGCCAAAGCAGCAGCAGCAGCAGCAGTTGTCCTTCCGCAACCAGCCAAGAGGGCAACATGACGACGCCGCGGTCTTCGGTTAGAACCCACCGGGCTGCGGTCTCTTATTCTATACACGAGCTATTGACATTACATGTACGCTACCGGCACCAGTATCATACCGGTACCTGGTACGAAACACTCGTAAATTCGGATGTGAGCCAACTGCGAAATGATCCATCAACACACACGAAGACTGACGAAACAACAGGTAACCAACATGAACGAAGGAGTGCAACAACTGAAAGTGTGTGTTCCTACCTCACCGGAAAGGCTATAGCAGCAACGCATGTCATTTTCATATCGTATGGTACGTGCGTCGCAGGACCGGCCCTACCTACTGACTACCGTACCAGGCTCGTACCAGGTGCAAGGTATCCTGCAGGGTACGTAGGACTACGAGTTCGTACTCTCGTAGTCTGTGGGGCACATTCTACCCAAGTTTCGCCAATGACTCATCAAGACCACTCGGTCGGCGACTCACGTGCATCGGAAGAGCGTCTTGAAATTCGCCGACGGCATGAAACTTCCCACACGCTCCTAAAATCTCTCCTCCATGGGGATCATCTGCCTCCCTTGCGATGCTCCAACGCCATCAATGTCATCCTGTAGCTCGTTGTCCTCGAAGGCGCTCAAGTACGTCCTGATATCCTTCTCACTCACCACGCTGGCCATCCTTCTGGCGCAATGCTGGTGCAACAGCACCGGAAAGGCCGTAGCCATACCTTTTATAACAGGTATAGTGGCCATGGTGACGCCGCGTCTCTCCTCGTCGGAGCGTTCTCTTGTTGGGTTGCTTGGTTGCTTCAACAACAAAAAAGGGGTTTCCATACTAATTACAAGTGAATTATGGTTCTGGATTTCTGGGTTTCCGAACATCCGAAAACATTACTCTAAAGGGGGCTTAAAAAGGGGGCTTTACGCGGTTGAAAGTGAGCCCATTTCCGATCGAATTTTTCAATTATCACTTTCAAGTCGGCCTCCACTTGGAAATGGGGCCCCATTTTCGATCGAGATAACGATTGAAAATGGCGATTGGATTTGGAATATATGGGTTTTCACACATCGTTGGAGGCAACACGCGTACAAATGTACAGTAAACAGCAGCAGTTGAGTACGAGCCGCGTATGTTGCCAAGCAAGCAACAACACAGTACAGGTGTACTGCTGCTGCTGCTGCTTGCTGTGCCACGCTCCCCACCCGCGCGTGCCTCAGACATCACCACAATGCGATGGGATCGGATTGTGATGGTGTCGGCCACGAGAGCCTTTCAACTGCCCTTGCAGCTGCGACCTATAGACTGCGACTAACGAGGAACACAGACAGGGAGGAGGAAAACACAACTTTTAACGACACCCCTCGATCGTGTTTTCCGTTGTCCCGGCCACCGCCGGGTACAATGCTTCTGCGCTGCGTGCGCCGGTGCGACGAACACCTCGATCACCCGTAGTCCAGGGCGGCAGCGAAATAGTTCGGAGGCGCTTTCGCGTACGAGTATATACGAGTACTCGTACGAGTAGTACCGTATTGCTGCTGTACCCTTTTTGTCACAACTTGCTGCCCAGAAATCATTTTCATCTTTTCGGTCATGATAAGATAGCCAACTGAAAAATTCTCAATTGGTTTTGACGCTCGAAAAAAACGTTCATTTTCAGTTTTCAGAACCCATCCGTAAGAGATGGCCTGTACGTATGAACAGTTGAGGTACGTACTCCTATTTGATCAAAGCGACCATTACATTTCAGGCCAAAGTGAGAGTGGGTCAGGCACATATATCAGCACAACAGAAAGGTAGATGGTGGATTACGGACCGCTTGCTCCGATAAACACAGCTAGCCACAGCAGTACAGCGCAGATGGGTGTATCACCCAGGCACGGTGTTACCTGCTGCTGGTGCTTATGCAGAGTAGTAACGTTGTGCTCTCTGCATGTTCTGTTTCTACTTGTCTGTGGTATACCGATATGTCTGCGCTCTCCTGTGTGTGCGCATGACCAGCTCGTGAAATCAGGGCAAACAACAGGACATCACGTATTATTTACTGGCACTTACGTACAAAAAAAAGCCTCACGCAGAGACACCAGGGAAATCGGCTTATCCACTCCCGCGGGAAAAAAAACTTCGAGCGCCCGCCACGCGAGCCACAGAGCTCGGATCGAGCCCAAACCTCGACCAATGTGTCCGGCCGGGCCTCCCGTGTCGGGGTACTTAGCGTTTTGCCGAAAAGCGCTCGCGCGGAGAGAAAAGTTGCGAAAAGTGCGAAAATTTCACAAACATAACTATACATATTATAATCGGCGTAGTCATACAGTTCAACAAATAATTTTCGCGAGAGGCAATTTGCCTTCTCGTTCAACTTCACACCGGTACTTTTTCACTTTTTACTTTTTTTTAAATACGTCAGCTGTGAGTTCAACCGATTGAATAGTAGATACTCAACTTTGCGAGCTGCGGAGAATTGTTTGTTCTATGTATGTGTATTGTACCGACGTATTATGCAAACCGCCCAACTTACATCTACCCGCGAGCACACGCGACGTAAGGCACACGCCAGGTGAGGAATTCCAGAAGCGTAAAAAAACACAAGAACGAAAAAGGAACAAGAGTAGTAACCCACAGCAGAGCAGCAGCAGCAGCGGCAGCAGCAGTACTGCTGTTGTAGATAGAGTAGTAGCAGCGGCATAGTTGGGCGTATATATGTGTGTACTCCTGTGCTGCTGCTGCTGTGCTGCTGCTATTTCGTACTGCTGTTTCGTGTGTTGGTATTGCTGCTGCTGCTGCTGCTACTGCTGCTGCTGCTGCTGTTCCTTCTCCTTCGGGATGAAAAAAAACAAATAGGCGGAAAAACATACCAGGTATTGTTTTTTAATCAAATTGTTTTGAAAATACGTTCAACAATTAATTTTCGCGCGAGGCAATTTGCCTTCTCGTTCAACTCCACAGCGGTACTTTTTTACTTTTTTACTTTTTTTATAAATACGTTAGCTGTGAGTTCAACCGATTGAATAGTAGATACTCAACTTTGCGAGCTGCGGAGAAGTTTGTTTCAGTATGTATTATTTGTAGTGTTGGTGTGGGCTTCGTGATGTACTATTAATATGAACCCTGGTAGTTACTATTAATACTCGATTTTTATAAAAGCCGTCGTCGAACAGCCAAATAATTTGCGAGACAATCGTCATGATGAGGAGTTTTCAGTTGGAGTACGTACAAGTACAACACTGATGTATTAAACAAACAATATATTACTATCTACTCTTCCAATATGAAGGATATCTAACTGAAGGATATCTAACTACTACTACTACTACTACTACTACTACTACTACTACTACTACTACTACTACTACTACTACTACCACTACCACTACCACTACCACTACCACTACCACTACTACTACCACTACCACTACCACTACCACTACCACTACCACTACTACTACTACCACTACCACTACCACTACCACTACCACTACCACTACCACTACTACTACTCCTCCTCCTACTCCTGCTACTACCACCACTACTACCACCACCCCTACTACTACTACCACTGCTACTACTACTACTACTACTACTACTACTACTACTACTACTACTACTACTACTACTACTACTACTGTCTGTACTACTGCTGTGCGTACTGTGCTGCTGTGTATTCACACTACTGTTGTAGTGGGCTGTTGTAGTGGGTGGATGGATCGATTGGTGAGTGTGTCGATGGGTTGGTGCGTACGTGGGTCGGTGGGTCGGTGTGGGTGGGTCGGTTCGTACGTGGATGACTGCGTTCGTACCTGTTCGTCGTGGCCGGCCCCGTATTTTTGTTTTGTATTGTGTTTGTCTGCTACAAGGGCTCCGCGTGGATGCCGGCATATTATAGTGTGTCAATTTACCTGATCAATGGATCGCGTTATAGCGTGTGGATCGTGGCCCAGTTATTATTTTGTGTTTTTGTTTTTGTTCGCTATACCGGCCCCGCCCTGGCATAGTTCGGGGTACCACTACTTATATATGTATAAAACAGCAGTGTGTGTTGTCTTTACAGGAAACCCGTCATTTCTACCCTGTAATTGGTTTTACAACCTTACTACAGCAGTACATGTAATGGTATGGCCAGTCATATCACATACACCCATTGTCCTGATCCCTAATCTTAGAGCGATACAAATTATTATGTGGTCACAGACTGTGAGACAGAGAAATACCAAACAAATTAAACGTAACTGAATGGGCAAAGCAAGTGAAATTTCAACTTCCGGGTACGCGAACACATCGACACGAGCCAAACCAAAGAGTAAGGACGAAAAGACAATGAAACGAATTATGAAATGCACGGAGTCAGAAACACCCCTAGAAGAAAAGCATGCGTGCCCAAGAGAACAGATAACTGCTGCACGGGCGAAGCAACACGAAGGAGAGGAAGAAACCGGCATAGAAGTACGTACGATTAACAATGATGTAGGAGGTACTGTACGTAAATGTTCGACCAGCAGGTGGCAGCATGGTAAAACATAAAACGAGAGTTCGTATATACCTACGTGCACAATGTTTATTGTTATTAGTTTTCTTCTTCGTCTACACAATAAACGCTTTGTCCGCACTCCTCGGCTTTAGATGAAGATGCAGCAGTGCAGTTTGTTGCTTCTGTCTTTTTTGCTGCTGCAGCTGCTGCTGTGCATTATGTGACGCTCTGCTGCTGGCGAGGTAACCCGTTTTTCTTGCGTCGCCTTTACTATATTAAGACCACTCCGTAGGAAAGCCTTGTAAAGAAATAGGACTGCGTATCAAGATAGTAAAACTTGGCAAATAACTAAGCTTTTGTCTACGAGTACCGTGGTCCTATTTACTCTGCATGATCCCCCCCCGTACCAGTGTACTTTTTGTATAACGCACCCATTATAAAAACGATATGCAGCCCGGGTCGGTTTTATTGGTTCTTATTAATATGTACGAGTATGCACTACTATTTATGTGGCTATTCAGAAACAAGAGAAACGCGTAATATATACGCGAAATCGTATATTAATACAAGGCCTCCGCTCCGCGGGCGGCTGACGCCGCCCGCTTCGCTCGCGCAAGGAAAGGGGCAGAAGAGGCACATGATGTAGTGCAAGCAAGCACCGACTTGAAAATGCCAAGAGGTTCATGGTGTACAGCGAAGAAACGGCGGTCCTGACATACATCATTGACATGCAGAACATGCTCGGGATGCACATTATTAGGCCGTTTCCTATGCGGTTCGATTTTTGAGCTTCAGATTATGGTCCGATCGATTTTTCAACGGCCTAGTTCGAAAATCGAAACAGTCTTCTTATGCGATAAAACACGGATTTGTTGTACGTGCAGATATTTGAGCAAACGGCGAGACCAACTGCTGTTGTTGTGGTCTGGCGCCGCGAAGAGACGAGCCAAGTGCGCTGTACTTGGCGTAGAACCCAAGCGTCCGAAGCCAGGCTGGCTGCCTCTGGTCTGGCGGCGACGCGCCGAGTGCGCTCGAGTCGACCTGTCTTGGCATTTTGTATTTTGAAACGAAGCATCCGAGCGTTGATTGTACTGCTGCTGCTGCTGCTGCTGCTGCTGTGAAGACTACGAGTACGGGGAGGCACGCGCCGAGTGCGCTTCCCTTCGTCTGTAGGCCCGAGCCCGCGCCAGCCGAGTGTAGGTTGGCGACGGAGAGACGCACCGATCGCGGGCTGCGCGTCGGGCGCGACGCAACGGCGCTGCGTCACCATCCAACTCATCGATCGTGTTGCTGCTGCTGATGCTTGTTGCCGGGTGAATAACATCTTGAATTTAGAGACCATGCCATTTTTCGATTTGAAAATCTGATGACCCAAGTCGTCGGATTTTGGCCCAAACTCCGACGACTTGGGTCATCGGATTCTCAAAATCCGACGGCTTGGGTCATCGGATTCTCAAATCGAAAAAAATCCGGTCAGATTTAGCACAATCGGACTGCATAGGACGGTGCTTTCGTTTTTGAAATCGAAAAATACAAATCTGAAGCTCTAAATCGAACCCCATAGAAAACGGCCTCACTAGCTGCTTAGGTTCAGGGGGAAAAAAATATCTGTTTGCGATTTATCATGGCCAAATAAGCCGCCTGTGGTGTGTAATTTTTACTTGGTTTCAGTACGTACCTTTTATTGGCTCAGATGGAACAAGTCGTACCTGTTTTTCGCTTTTTCGCCCCAATAACAATAGGATTGCCTCATTTCTACTCTGACTCTACTGCAAAATTGGACTGCTTGGAGTCCGACTGCTACACGTATTGCTGCTGTGTATGTTATGCTGTACTGCTGCTGTGTACCAGGTATTACCTATCGTACTTTACACGCTGTGCAGGATTACTACTGCACTCTGGTGTGTTCGTAGCCATGCCCCACGCCCCCGAGGGTACCTACTCTGATTTTAGGGAGCGCTTTTGGAGGCGCACGCAGGTGGACTCACAGGGAAATAGCCAGATCCAGAGGCGACTCTGGAGCAAGTGGTGACACGGCTCTTCTCAAACCCCAGGTAGTCCTACGAAAAGAGGTGGGCTCCTGTGAAGTGAGAGAGGACCAAGAGCCGGGACACTAGAGGGGCCCCGCATCAGACATCCCCTGTTAAGCCCCCTTTAGAGTAATTTTTTCGGATTTTCGGAAACCCAGAAATCCAGAACCATAATTCACTTGTAATTAGTATGGAAACCCCTTTTGTTTTGTTGAACCAACCAAGCAACCCAACAAGAGAACGCTCCGACGAGAAGAGACGCGGCGTCACCATGGCCACTATACCTGTTATAAAAGGTATGGCTACGGCCTTTCTGGTGCTGTTGCACCAGCATTGCGCCAGAATGATGGCCAGCGTGGTGAGTGAGAAGGATATCAGGACGTACTTGAGCGCCTTCGAGGACAACGAGCTACAGGATGACATTGATGGCGTTGGAGCATCGCAAGGGAGGCAGATGATCCCCATGGAGGAGAGATTTTGGGAGCGTGTGGGAAGGTTCATGCCGTCGGCGAATTTCAAGACGCTCTTCCGATGCACGTGAGTCGCCGACCGAGTGGTCTTGATGAGTCATTGGCGAAACTTGGGTAGAATGTGCCCCACAGACTACGAGAGTACGAACTCGTAGTCCTACGGACCCTGCAGGATACCTTTCACCTGGTACAAGCCTGGTACGGTAGTCAGTAGGTAGGGCCGGTCCTGCGACGCACGTACCATATGATATGAAAATGACATGCGCCGAGGTACTGTAGAAACACACACACTTTCAGTTGTTTACCTCCTTCGTTCATGTTGGTTACCTGTTGTTTCGGCAGTCTTCGTGTGTGTTGATGGATCCTTCGCAGGCTCACATCCGAATTTACGAGTGTTTCGTACCAGGTACCGGTATGATACTGGTGCCGGTAGCGTACATGTAATGTCAATAGCTCGTGTATAGAATAAGAGACCGCAGCGCGGTGGGTTCTAACCGAAGACCGCGGCGTCGTCATGTTGCCCTCTCGGCTGGTTGCGGAAGGACAACTGCTGCTGCTGCTGCTGCTGCGGCTTTGGCTGCTGCTGCTGCTGCTTTGGCTGCTGCTGCTGCGGCCTAGGCTGCTGCTGCTGCTGCTGCTTTGGCTGCTGCTGCTGCTGCTGCTGCTGCTTTGGCTGCTGCTGCTTTGGCTGCTGCTGCTGCTTTGGCTGCTTTGGCTGCTGCTGCTGTTGCTGTTGCTGATGTTGCTGTTGCTGTTGATGCTGCTACTGCTACTAAAAGTGACATCAACGGGCTTGGAACGCTCGATGGTGCACGACGTTTGGATACTATTAATACGAGTACTAAATTGTTTTCACATGTGGTACATACGCCAGCAAGTATGATACTGTTGTAACATCCCGTCGTCGCTTTAACTCTTATATAGTTAGGGGTCAATGCGGCCTCTCTGTTGAGATCAACCGGAGACTCTCACCCAGGGCTACCACTGTACCCCCGCTTTGATTCGCCGGCATTCAACGCGGCACCTCGTCGCGMAATGTAGTTGCTCCGYAAATTAAACACTGCCACCTCTGATCCCTTGCGAGCGTTCCAAGCCCGTTGCTGTCACTTTTAGTTGCAGTAGCAGCATCAACAGCAACAGCAACATCAGCAACAGCAACAGCAGCAGCAGCAGCAGCCAAAGCAGCAGCAGCAGCCAAAGCAGCAGCAGCCAAAGCAGCAGCAGCAGCAGCAGCATCAGCCAAAGCAGCAGCAGCAGCAGCAGCAGCAGCCAAAGCAGCAGCAGCAGCAGCAGCCTAGGCCGCAGCAGTTGTCCTTCCGCAACCAGCCGAGAGGGCAACATGACGACGCCGCGGTCTTCGGTTAGAACCCACCGCGCTGCGGTCTCTTATTCTATACACGAGCTATTGACATTACATGTACGCTACCGGCACCAGTATCATACCGGTACCTGGTACGAAACACTCGTAAATTCGGACGTGAGCCTGCGAAGGATCCATCAACACACACGAAGACTGCCGAAACAACAGGTAACCAACATGAACGAAGGAGTTAAACAACTGAAAGTGTGTGTTTCTACCTCGGCGCATGTCATTTTCATATCATATGGTACGTGCGTCGCAGGACCGGCCCTACCTACTGACTACCGTACCAGGCTTGCACCAGGTGAAAGGTATCGTGCAGGGTCCGTAGGATTGCGAGTTCGTACTCTCGTAGTCTGTGGGGCACATTCTACCCAAGTTTCGCCAATGACTCATCAAGACCACTCGGTCGGCGACTCACGTGCATCGGAAGAGCGTCTTGAAATTCGCCGACGGCATGAACCTTCCCACACGCTCCCAAAATCTCTCCTCCATGGGGATCATCTGCCTCCCTTGCGATGCTCCAACGCCATCAATGTCATCCTGTAGCTCGTTGTCCTCGAAGGCGCTCAAGTACGTCCTGATATCCTTCTCACTCACCACGCTGGTCATCATTCTGGCGCAATGCTGGTGCAACAGCACCAGAAAGGCCGTAGCCATACCTTTTATAACAGGTATAGTGGCCATGGTAACGCCGCGTCTCTCCTCGTCGGAGCGTTCTCTTGTTGGGTTGCTTGTTGGTTGGTTCAACAAAACAAAAGGGGTTTCCATACTAATTACAAGTGAATTATGGTTCTGGATTTCTGGGTTTCCGAAAATCCGAAATTATTACTCTAAAGGGGGCTTTAGATGTTCCCGCATCACCCCCCAGCTCCTTTTGTCCTCGCTCTTCCTCTTCTTCCTTCCGTTGCTCGTATGATACCAGGGCTCGGTGCGCAAGCACCATACGGCTCTCCACTACCAGGGCGAGCTGCTCCGCCTCGGGGCCTAAGCGTATGCCTACCACGGGTGGCGACGGTGGCGGCGGCGGAGGCGGCGGCGGCAGTGGCAGCGGCTGATTTTTATGCCCCTCGCCCGTCTGCTGGTGCTGGTGCTGTTGTTGCTGCTGGAGTTGTTGCTGCTGCTGCTCAAGTTGTTGGCACTGCTGCTCGAGTTGTTGGCGCTGCTGCTCGAGTTGTTGCCACTGCTGCTGCTGCTGCTTCTGTTGCTGCTGTAGTTGTTGCTGCTGTAGTTGTTGCTGCTGCTGCTCGATTTGTTGCTGCTGCTCGAGTTGTTGCCGCTGCTGCTGCTGCTGCTGTTGCTGCTGTTGCTGCTGCTGATACTGCTGTTGCTGCTGCTGCTGTTGGGCATTGACTTCCGCATACGAGTAATCGCAGATAGACTCCCCGTTTTCGCCTCCCGTAAGTACAATCGGCTTGGCACTAAATAGTGCCTGCTGGCGATGCTGCTGTGGCCGTTGGAGTTTGTCCTGTTGCTCGTATAGACACTCCTGCTGCTCAAACCATTCCTCTTGCTGTAGCCATCTCGCCTCCTCATGCCGCTGCCTCCACGCCTCCTCCTCACGCCTATCCTCCCGTTCTATATGCATCCTCATCTCCCATTATTCTTCGTTTGAGCTATGCGAGCTCCTCTTCGCAGCCTGCTGCTCTATTACCCTCTGGTTCAAGCGTGTTGCCCTCTTGGTCTCGTGCTCCCTCTGGGGACTTCTTTGTTCGCGCTCCTGCGCTATGAGCTGTTCCCGCGGCCTCTGCCGCGGCGATGCTCGCCGCCTCTCCGGCTCCCGTCGTAGCTTTTGCAGCTACCTGGCCTGGTGCTCCCTCTGGAGACTTTGTTCGCGCTCCTGCGCTATGAGTTGTTCCCGCGGCCTCTGCCGCGGCGATGCTCGCCGCCTCTGCGGCTGCCGTCGTAGCTACTGGAGCTACTTGGCTCGTGCTCCCTCTAGAGACTTTGTTCGCGCTCCTGCGCTATGAGCTGTTCCCGCGGCCTCTGCCGCGGTGATGCTCGCCGCCTCTGCGGCTGCCGTCGTAGCTTCTTCAGCCATCGCGGCCCAGCTGTCATTATCGTCGATAAAACCGCTGCCCGGTGAGATATCCTCTGAAGCCTCCATCCGGTATACACCAGCTCGTCTTCGAGCTTTCCCGACTGGTACCCAACCAGCGAGCGGTTTCAATTGAGACAGAGTCCGCTAGCGTGTGAAGGTGACCCCTGGCGGGGTACTCTGGGTCGGGGAAAGAAGTAGAAGCTCCACGTGATGTATATATATATATTACCGTCGTACACAGAAGAAAGGGAGAGAAACATGGAGAAACATAGAGTGATACGATAGAAATCGCACCAAACCGCCAAGTGCTCCACAGAGAAACACGCATACTTCCTCTGTGGAACTCCCAAATACCGTTACATAATTATCCCTGCACCAAGTACGTTACCACTCTGAACAGGTTATACCAACGGCGTGGTAGCAACGTTGTTGCAGGTAAAAATACCAATATTGAATGCGCGTCACTCCAACACGGAGTACAGTATGTTTATGCATGCCCACGACGTTGAAGGCTTTTGTTTCTACTGTGTTCACACAAAGTCGAGTGCCGCATATCGGCGGTAATAAAAAGCCTCCGGTTACAACTCGAGAATACGCCGTAACTGCTATTTCAAAGACCGCGCGAAACACTATGCCACCGGGACTCGACTAATAGGTTGAGGCGCGTTTGCACACAGTGTTAGGGCAGTATGAGATAGCGGTGCGACACACGCGTTTTGTCCACGATGATGGGCTGTGCTCGTCTCGAAGGACTCTGCCGCTCTTCAATGTAGTTCCCCGGGTACGGTACCTCCGGGCACGTTTGCGTAGCTTTGGTTTCACCTCATCATGTCGACGGTCTATAGTGTAAATATCATACACCGTTAAAGTGGGCGGCATCTAACACATTCCGGCAAGCCCGGGGACAATACCGGTTGTTGCATTCTGTTTTTTTGTATGCCACCGGTGGTGGCTTCCTACGACGGGGTGGTATTTAACAGAAGTCCGGTATCTTAGGCGTAATTCGGCAGCTCTCGCTTAAAGACTTGTCGTGTCGGTCGATTCAGGAACAAAGTATACCCCTTCAACTTCTTCTGTGGTGACTAGGCTGCTTCACAGGGAAATTTCTTTGAATCAAAAATCGTCCGCATGGACTGCGCTGGTACAGTAATGTCGTGTACTTCCCACTCTCATCCATGTCAAACTGATGGTGTACAATCAAGTGTTTACGGCTGCCGCTGCGACAGTGTTCATTGTTCGTCGATTAAGCTACTGTAGTAGGCGGTTTGTCCGCGAGGGGCGGCAGAGGACGCGAAAAGGACTGAAAAGGGAAAGTAACCTATATGATCGCGAGATGGACAAGCCGGCAAGAAGGTGACAGTACTCTGTGACAGGGAAACAGGGAATCGCAAGGAGTTACTTTCGTGGCATGATGCGGGATACAGGGTCATAAAGTCGTGAACCCGCATGTGACTGAAAGTTTCCGAATATTTCGTACTAGATTACCGGCAGTGGTCACTCAATCTCGTCGAACCCCTGCTCCATGCTGAGGAAAAAATGCACCTTTTTCCTACAACGGTATTTGCGCCTTCCAGATTCCGTAAACATATTCAACGAGAGTACCGATGCACGTGTATGTCGTGCGTGGCCCCATAAGTAAAGCGTATCGTTAGGATTGGAAAGTGCACTATACACCGTGCCACACGACCCCAGCGCATCAACGTCTATTTCCCATATCGAAGCTTCAGTATCGATTGACGCAAGATATGTCACGCAACAGAAGCACTTTCACTCAAGCTCCGCAACTCCTTCATCACTCAACAAACGCCACTGCACAACGGGCTGTCTTATGGATGAAAAAATGTAACCAAATCTATATGTGTCGTTGCCATAAGATAATATAAACGGCTTGAGATAATGCCGAGATGTGAAATAATTATCGGCACCGAAATATATTCGACAACCACACTGCGTTTCCACAGCAAGGCCAAAGGGTGGCAAAAGAAGCGATGACCTCGTTGGACACCTTTGTCAACCATAAACAAAATTGATGGCGAACGTTCTGAACATTAAAATAACTCTGGGTAGACTCTATTATTAGGTTCATTGTAGAACGCCGCGGACAAAACTCATTTGTGACTTGTAGTGTCGCTGGCCTATGTTCGAGTGTCTCGCCAATATACCTACATTGCAAAGTACTTCACGATAGTGTGGTGAACCAAGGAACGAGGGCATACTGCTTCCATGCATTTTGTTTGGTTTATCTTATATTGGCACATACTGGGCGACGAACTACCGACGTCGTGGCGTGTACGGATGTCCCTTGACCAAACGAGCAGACGCACTGTATAACAACAGCATATAACGGCTTGGAGAAATACTGCTCACGTGCTGGTTCGGCCGTCAACATATCACCCGTTGTAACCATGCACCTGACAGCTGTCCGTGTCCACATTTTAGCAATGAAATTGTGTAAAACCGGCATGTTGTGTGCAGCCAAAGCGAAAACGAAGCTGTCCAAGGTACCTTCGCGATAAATTGAACTGAAATATTTGTCGGGTCAGACTGTTTTAACATCTCCGTGGCACCACTAGGAGCCCCGAAACGTATGTTCCTGATTTGAGAATGTACAGCGGCCCAACTTACGATTTAAAAATAATGATTCGGGCCGAAGCTCTGTCTCTGGGAAGAGAGGTGGAAGAGGTCGTACCGAGGTGTCTGTGAAGTTCAATTGTGACTTCCGAAAATCGTTGTTGGAATAAGCGCTTATGTGCCCTTTGTGGAAATAATATTGATGTGACCAAGAAAACCATACTATGACGAAGTTAAGTGGATTTGAGTGAAGAAGTGGCCGAGGCCGTCACTTGATAATGTTTGAACAATGCTGATACTAGGCCAAATTGTATTCCATGGCAGCCCGTCATTTTGTCTTACCGTGTGTCTGCAACGTTTCGTGCTAACAACGTTCTCAGCAGCATTCATTATGGCGACGCATCGGACAAGCAATATATCGTATTACGGGTAAGACAAAGTCGTGCTATATCCGCATGTTGCATTCACCCGAATATAGAAACCACAGTGAGCTACTCGTATATACGTAGCGGTCTGTAGTGAGTGCACATCTTCAAATGTGTTTTGTAACCGAAGTCTAGACACGGGTTCTCGACGCAGTGACGGGCTCGTCATATACCTTGTATCAACGAGCGGAGGTTTACGAGAGGAATTCTGAAACTAAACGGTTGAGTGTTACACTGTATATCAAGTTTAACCTGTAAATGACCAGCACAACGCTCGCAGCAACAAGAACCAGCACAACCACGAGTGGATTGTTTGCTCTGAAAAATTGGCTTCACCCTCTTTCCGTACCTTGCGTCCATGCCACAAGGATTGCTTGAGAGTCAGACACCATCATAGCAACATGCGCCCAGGGCATTAAGTAGTAGGCGGAACAATCGAAAACGTTAACTGTTTTGGCACCCTTATGAATGAAACTAATTTGCACCATATATCGTGGTGTGATGGTCGCATCACCCATCATACCAATTGGACGGGAGAACGTTTGGAATTGGTTTTCTAGAATTTTTTCCTGAGTGTGTGGCTTCCTTGACATATATATTGTGAATATCCACTTGGAGTCCATATCTGAACTACAGTTTCGAGGATTCCGCTAAGGAAACACTAACAGAAACACAAACAAGAATGCGAACGATTGTTGTACGATTTAATCAAGGCGTCGTTGCAAAAAAACTACGGCGACATTAGGTGTCTTGGTTCTTTCAACACAACGTGTGGCAGACCCCAAACAAACACAAAATTATGGAACGAATACCACCGTATGCTCATCCAAGAAGGACGCCACAGCATACGGCTGAATATCGCAATCGGTGTCGCGAGGGGAGAGAGCGGTGTGTCACCGAGAGACGAGAGGCGAGGGAGGATATCGAAGAGAGGGCTACCCCCAGTCTATTTAATGTACTCATCCGTTGTTTCGTTGTACGTTTCTACCACAACGCCTGGTAAGGTTTAACCTCGACAAGCTTCTGTGCAAGCCTTGGTCGAAAGGTTATTTTCTTATGTCTCCCAGTGCGTTATTTCATTTATAAGGCACATAGCAATTATGCTTCGGCACTCCCTCATTTCGTCAATTTCCATATTGCACTGCCAACGCTTGATTGCATTCCCGCGGCGACAAAAGATGGCCCATACAACAAAGCAATTGCCTTGCACATTAAATACAACAGCCGAGATTCGAACCAAAGCGCCAACATCAACAGAGGCGAAGGTCAAACGTTAAACGACAGCCCTCGAGATACGTATTTCCTCGAGGTTTGTGTGACGAAGCTTGCTATATTTGTGATGTTACACTGCAAAGGGGATCCTGCTATAATAGCACTGTCCCTGCATTAACGAAGCTGTTAGACTAGAAACATTGATATGTGTAAACTTATTCCGGCCCCGGCTATTCACTACCTCCGTGTCTCGACCCGGTTATCCCTGCTACAAGCGAATGTGAGTGTTCTTCATTTCGACGGCCCATGTTTGGGGGCCCTCTTCAAAGTCGCTGGCGGCAGAATTCACGTTCGACCACAGGAGTGAGTTAAATGAACCTCATGACCCCCGAGAGACAAAGCATCCTCCATAGAAAAATCAAACAAACGAATCAGAGTAGGTGGACCATCACGACAACAAAACAAGCGCAATACAGGCAGCATGACCGACGCCGGGTCAACCTGGCGCACACAAGGCAGCGTTACTGCGGCAGGTGGGCCACACGGTGTGCTGCTTGTCGCTGCTACTGCGCGGCAAGGGGGCCCACCCGAACTACCCTACGTGTGTTTGTGGTCTCCATCCTGTATTTTATATGGCTGGTGTTACTCTTGCGCATATGTCGAGACCACAACCAATGGGCTATCGCACCACGCGGCGAGCCTACCGCCGCCGAGGCTGTGCGCACCCAGTCTCTCGGATGGGATTGTAATTACTCGACGGGCTATACCTCATGTGCCCTGCTGGCCTCTAATCGTCTTGTTGTTGTGCCACGCCTTCAACAACAACCTCTAGCTCCGATCAATGTTCGCACTTGGTTGAGTACTCATGAGTTCTTACTGCTGTCCGCACTCTTAAAGAGGAGCAGTGTCCCGGACCGAGAACATTACAGCTGCTCGGTGAAGTGCAGGGTGGCTAGGGTGAGAGCCCATCGACGGGCGGACTATGAAGCAGTTTAACGCTGGCCATTGGCGTGGGGTGTGATCAGCGTACTGGTACAACTATTGATAGTATAGGTTTAGCATATTTGTTTTTTCATATCCACGTTTGTTGCATTGAGTTATGGACATGGTTTGTTGCGTTTTTCATCAACATACATCGCGCACAAGATGGCGACAGTTAGACATATTCTGCTGCGCGAATCCCTAGCGACAGCTGTACTTTCTTCATATAGTCTGATATATGGCTGTGCTCGCACCTCTCGTGGTCGGTGTGCCCATATATTATCAGAGTATTTGTACGAAGTAACAGACTCTCGTAAATAGCCTAAATCTAATCCAAATTTTCAAGCCGCAATGCCGAGAAGACGTGTTTGCGAGACTCACGCTTTAACCTAGACGGCTCGATAGCATGGGTGTATCATACCTGTATGCGATATAAAACAAATAAGCAACGTGGTCTAAATATCGCTGCGAGCTCCATACATCCATTCGGGCTGAGACGATTCCCACGACTGCCCTGGCCTTCATATAGTGTTGTCTCAGACACGTGCTACGGTAGGAGTAGCACTTTTTGGCCGAATCGTTTTCTGAACGATCGGGCTCCTTAACTCAAGATCGTCGGACTTTCATTTTTGTGACGAATAATGTTTCAGAGTGTACTTCGGTTATGAGGTTTTGCATCCGGCAGCACTTTTGTTTCCCTCCAAAATCATGTTTTCGGTGAGGTATGACGCTTTAATTGAGGAGCTCAGAAAAACATGGTACAGCTCTATCGTAGCATGCGTCCTCAGTTTTGCTTTGAATAGAGCTCAAAAACGCACGATGATGGGGTTGGCCTCTGACTTCGCGTCCTGCGGTGCCCCCTGATCAACCCGGTCGACCACCCTCGTTTGTCAGCCTCCTGGCTTCGTTTGGCGCCACTCGATTAACGGAGATTTACACGACTCGAAACCAGCATATTACATATCCAGTACACCGATTGCTACGAGTATCATTTCTACCCACTGCTTGCGCATTGTTCAGTGTACTGTTTACTGACAGAAGCTGCCAGTACGTCGCACTGACATCGCATCTTTTTGCACTGCCAAAACGTGACGTCATTTCGAACCAAACCGTCCATCGACAGACAGTAGCGACTATCGTCTTTCTCATTTGTAAACACCGTTTGATATCTGTCGGTGTTATCCACATAATACAAGCCTGCAAAAACTATTTTTGCCAAAACACGAATGGTGGCGTTGTGTCACCATCGGTGGCCCGGAAGGTCATACCTTTGCGGGCTTATGGCCCCCAGGTTCCGCGACAACGTGTTGGTAGCGCGAGGCTCCCCGCCACCGACAGTACCCCCCTTGGTTTGGCAACATGAAACAACTCAAGCAACGCAATAAAAATATTGAAGAAAGCGAAGAAGACGACGGACATTCCTCTCCCCCCCTTCCGAACGATCCATAAGTAGACCGTCGTTTTCCCCGCCTGCCCTCCATCTTGAAGCCGGGATTTCGTCGCATGACGCCGCCGTTCACGTCGGAGGCGAAGGCAGAAGCATGTTGAATTATCGCATGCTCTGCTTCGGACGTCACGTCAGATAATCCGAAGGACTTGTGCGTTGGGCTATGGGGCGGCACCTTGGGTGGGGTCTCCCCGTTACCTCCGGCGGTGCGGGTGCTGGAGCCGCCGGGACTACAGTAAGAGGCATAGAAGATTGTGCTCCCACCGCGATCGTCAATACCGCCTCTACCGCCACCACCCCTCGCTGCCCGCGTCTCCATATCTGCAGCCACCGCCGCTTCTGGTCACTTTGCCATCATAGCTAGTACCATAGTCTCACTTGGGGTTAAGAAGGCTAAACATGTGGCACATCGTATCAGGCGGGAGCTTGACACGTACACCCACGATACGGAGGGCGGTGATGTTCCGCGAGGCCTGGCGATCGCTGCAACCGCACGTCACGAGGGGTGTAAGGGCTAAGCCCTTCTATCGCTGATGACGGCACGGAAGGGCATTAGACGTCCATATGATACATATGTTTACCAAGCTACACCAACCGCGAGCCCCGCCCGGTCCACACGCCTGATAAGCGAGCATTCGACGCAACTTTCATGTGCCGAAGTCTGCGACGACGTGTATTCTTAGTATAAAATCTAAGCGAAGGGGAAGGGACTCCGTGGGCCCGCGGAAGTAGTCACGTTCGGCATTAAACGACATATCGGAAAAATGAAGTACACATGAAAGACCAGCGAGCACGATACTGATATTGTCCGGTTGGGAACTATGCAATTGTACCTCGTAGTTAGGAGGGGTCGATTTCTTGTGCGTGTTTATGAACAATATCGGCATATAGTCTGCATTTGTCGGGGGCCATAGTCCGCTAGTTGGGTTTCGATATTTAGAATGTTGACGTCGCAGAGGCGTTCGTCCTGCCTAGCTCAGATGGTCACATCTCGGAACGACTGAACATTGGATTGCAATTTTCCGGGCTTGAAGCAAGCGTCGACGTATTGTCAAAACCACCTGGTAACGCATGCGAAGCACATGGAGACACTTCACACTAGAAAACAAGCACTCAAATCAACGCAGGTATGCACGCATGCATGGATCCGCCGGGTACGCACAATTTATGGGTGGGAAAATGTATCCTATTAAATATCACCACGGACCCCGGACAGGTTGCAAACACACTCTTGCTCTTGCATGGGATGGGGGTTCGGAATATAATATATCGCCCAGGAAAATATAAAACTGGTCTTTCTGCCCCGTCGGAGTCCGTGCTGATTTGGGCCCTTCACTTTCCTCTCCCAAATAAGTGAACATTTTGTACGCGCGTATGACCTACGATATGGTATGAAGCGAAGAAAGTCCTATTTGCAGAATTACAGCAGTAGGTACATGTATTAATATTATTAACAGATTGCATCCACTATATCCTCGCTCTGCGCTCTCAGGCGCCGGTGTGTTATTTTCAGTGATTCGTGGGCTCACCTTGGCCAAGTATGCCAGCTCAAATCGTTTGCGGGTCATGTTCCTGTCAAAACCTTCGATTTTCGCTCGTGAAGGGTCGTTGCATGTCATAGCACGTCACTTTAAAGTTATTATGTGCCAGCACTGAAGTTTGGTTTGCGTGTTGTGAAGTTCCATCCTCCTTTGTTAGCTTCGTCGGGGGCGTGGACCGACGGCGAATGTTTCCCCTTGAATGTATTCATATCATTAGCAGATTGAATCCACTATTTCCTCGCTCTGCGCTCTCAGGCGCCGGTGTGTTATTTTTCAGTGATTCGTGGGCTCACCGTGGCCACGTATGCCAGCTCAAATCGTTTGCGGGTCATGTTCCTGTCAAACCCTTCGAAGGTTCGCTCGGGAAGGGTCGTTGCGTGTCATAGCACGTCACTTTAAAGTTATTATGTGCCTGCACTGAAGTTTGGTTTGCGTGTTGTGAAGTTTCATCCTCCTTCGTTAGCTTCGTCGGCGGCCTGGGCCGACGGCGGCATTCCTCTTGTATAACCATAGGATTAGGGTTTTTCTTTCGTGTTTTCTCCACTGTGAATACGTACTGTAGTTAGTTGGTGTCTTCTGTACGTGTTTGTGCGTCGTTTTTTTCATGGCATCCCTTTACCGTCGTTTGATTAGTCGTGTTTTTTAAAATATGGTTTGTGGATGTTTTCGTTCAGTTAGTTCACTGTAGCAGGGTGAGGCGGGAAACTTTGATGGGTGTCGTAGGGTTAGGGTAGTTAGATCGCTTTTATATAATGTTCTGTTTTACTTACGTAGAATGCTTTGCCTGGTTGTGCGTTGGACAGCATCAGGAGGAATATTCCGTGCACATAATATTCAGTTGATGGTGTAGTTGTACATTTCGCTTTCTATGTTGATTTTGGTTTTGGGTTTGTTTTTGTTTTTTAATGACTGGAGAGCGGTTCGGACTGATCAGCAGATACCCCCCGTGCCGCAATATTTAGCTCGTTACTGTTTCAGCACTCTTAGCTGTGTTGTAGTACTCGGAGTACCAAATGTTTATAACTCGCCTCCAATACATTTAAAAGTTGTCGTGATTATCATTTCCCAACTTTACTATTAGCAACAACTGGTTATCACTCGCTCTTGTTCACTTGGTCATCGTATCGACTTGTGGCTTTAAGCAATCAGACTACCGTCCACATTCCAGGGAGACGCCCTCCCCTACAACAGATTCACGCTCTATCCTCTTGGGATATGTTGGAGCGCACCTCATTGGCTCGGTCGGTTCATCGACTATCTTGAAGTTGGTCAGATTAAACTATATTCCATCCATATCACATATAGGCATGTTGTGATCGTTGTTTATCAGTGGCAAGACGATGAGAGGGCTTTGCAAGGATAACCAATGCATAGACTGTTTGCCTCATCTTGACTCTAGACCCCTCGATCTAAAGACGATGCTCGCTTTTGCATCGTATTAGGCCGCCGAGCTTGGACTCATCAAACTGCCTAGGATATTTCCTCAACACATCCACATCAAAGTATATCGATAGACTCGGGTATCGCTTGGAGCGATATCCCTTCTATTAGGGAAACCGACCGCTGACCGCACCTAGTGTCGTTGAAACCTCGACTGGCGACCTGCTTCCGTACATGTCCTGTACGCTACTGCCGGAAAAATCGCGAACACTCACATGTTACTTGCCTAGGCCGTGCAACGGTGGCACATTAAATTTACGTACTGACCTGCAGTGTGTACAGTCAGGTAGCATAGCAATAATACCGGGTAGTATGTACATATATATTTACTTACTCTAGTTCTAGCAGGTTCTAGGTATATTATGTCGTATTTATACGTACATACGAGGGATGTTATGTGAAGGTACGAGATTTGACTTGATGTAAGAGTTTAGGTCTTTCCGATTCTGCTCCACACACCACACCTACCACGCAAACAAAAAAACAATCGGTGCGAAAAACAAATTGCGCCCCCACGGAGTGTGGGGGTAGGGGGGTCGTCAGGTGTATGATATGCAAACTCCCGGACGCCCTCGATCTCGCAGCTGTCGTCGTGTATGGTTTTTATCAATGCGTGTACGGCTTTCATAAAAAAAAAAACATGAAGGCAGACGCCGCACGCCACACTTCTCTGTGTTATTTATACCCATCAGGTGCCCTATAAGGTGACATTTGTCATCTGGCACAGTCCGCCTGCGACACACCGTGCGTGTTCGCACGGTACTCCTCGGGGTGCGGTTACGGCCAGCTGAGGTCTGGTGCACTGCCAATTGTACAGGTAGTCTACAGAGTGGAGAAGTAGAGTGAAAATACCACTTACTACTGTTGTCCTGTCAACATAAGGTAAACAAAGTTGCTACACGAGTATTAATGCGATTCCCACACTATATAATATATACAAAACAGCATAACAGCTGTTGTGAGGACGAGGAGTTTGTCGAAAGTCGCCTATACGACAGTAGCTAAGTGTGATATTTCGATCGCGCGTGCTAACGGGTTTTAATGAGGAGATATTTGATGCTGAGAAGGGCGCAGCCCTTCGAAGCATCAATAGATGCTCTTCCTAATGGGTTGGGTACGTGCCCGTGGGGGTGTACCCCCCTGGTCGCGAACGGACACAAACGGACAAAAAACAGTTCTGAAAGCTGCCGCAGCGTGGCTTTATTTAAAGAATCCTTAATATTGAGGTTTGTCTGTCTGCACTTCGCACTTCGTCTGCACTTCGCACTTCGTTCGCTTTGCTTTTTTTTGGCGCGCGACGCGTACACTGAACCGATTCAGACACGCTCGGGACTGATAGAGGCCCGCTATTTGTGCCGACCGTCCTGTGCTATTCGTGTCGAAAGCCGTGCCGAGATCGGAGAGCTAGGCGGTAGTGACTGCCCTAAACTGTTGCCAGTGCCAAATTGTGTCACTGGGATTTCTCGGCAGTAGAGCAAACTAGCAGTAGTATATAGCAACGATGAGCATCACCACCGGCAACTCTCAAGCAAATATGTCGGGAGACATGTCAAGCAAGGCAAAACATGCGCTGTCAAGGGTGTAGGGTGGAGTGTTCCACACTAAAAACTAGTTGTTTGGTGACAGTCACGGCATGTCAAGGCTGTCAAGGGTTGAAAGTGAAGACCACATTTCTCGGCAGTAGAGCAACAACGGTGATGATCGGACGAGAAGAGGAAGACCATCATCGCACACAACTAAAAAAGCAACCAGCACACACACCACCATCACCAGCAAACACCACAACGACGACCATCACCACCACCGCCACCACCCCTGCCCCACGAGCCGCAGGAGCACCAGACGTTGTTGTTGCTCGTAGTGGCTGGTGGTGGTTGGTGGTGGCTTCGTCCCGTGGTTTGGTGGTGGTTCCTGGTACGCACTCGTTCAGCAGCAGCAGCATTTTTTTTTTTTTGTCCATCCCATTCATTATCTGCTGCTGCTGCTGCAGAAAACAAAAAGACAATAAAACACGATTTCTGAAATGATACAGATTTTACGAAATACGAGCAAAAAGACAATACAAATAAAAACGAATTCTGAAATGATTCAGATTTCTTAGTTTGCATTTTTCTCTGTACAAGGTTTTTGCGCTGACACGCATCGCTTAACAATAAATGTTGGTGGGTGGTGTTGGTGATTGTAGGACTACCAGCCCAGGGACCAACCGACCTGATACCTGATACA
>MEHQ01003759.1:55807-117562 GCA_008828725.1 Saccharina japonica | reverse complement strand
GAGTTGATGGCCGGTGATCCGCTCGACGTCGAGGCGCTCCGGTGGCGGTGTGACGTCGTCGGTCGTAACGTGGTAGGGCGGAGATTTGGCGGCGGAGGCGGTGAGTACGTAGGTGGTGAGGTCCGCAGGCAGGTACTTGGGAAGGTCGGTGGTGTCGTCGGGGCTCCGGCAAGGCTTGCGTCGTTTTACGGAGACGCGGGGCTTGGAGTCCCATCCAGGAAGATCGGAAGGTAGGTCGGGGAAGAGATAGTTTGTCGTGTAGGGGGCGGTTGTCGGGGGTGTCYGAGGCGGGCGCCGGGCCCACGGCGAGGATCTTAAAGGGCCCGTTCCAGTTGAGGGCGAGCTTGGTCTTCAGCACGGTTGCGTCGGTGTCTTTTTTGACGCCCTGGCGGATGGTGGAGGTGGAGTTGTAGACCCTGGGTTGGGTGGGTGGGGGGCGGGGGCAGGGGGCGTTGGCGCTTGTTGGACATGGTGTGCGCGAATTCCGTGGGGGCCGTCCGAGCTCGCAGTCAGTGCTGTTGGTGGAGGTGCGGCTGTCGCTCTACCACCGGCTTGTCGGTTGGTGCGGAAGGTACCCGGCTGGCAATGATTGGGGTTATTGGTGAACCCCTGGCCGATTCGCATGTTTGCGGGAGGGGCGGGTGTGGTAGTGGTGGAGCCCGGTGTGTGTACCGTTAAAGCGGTAGAGGGTGTTGGGGCTGGCCCCGAGGCGGCCGCAGCGGCCCCGATTTGTGGCTGTTGCCCCTGGTGGTGGTTGTGCCGCCCGTTGTTTGAACGACCGTTGTTGCCGTCGTGATGGCGGGAGTTGTTGTTGCAACGGTGGTTGTTGTAGTTGTTGTTGCGGTTGTGGCGGTTGGAGTTGTGGTCGACGTTCCTCTCGTACTGTCCCCGGCGGTAGGAGCGCATTCTTTGTTGCCACTGCCTAAAGGCGTGGCCACCGTCGTTCAATTGTCCGAGTGCCGGGTTGATGATGCCGGACGTATTGATGAAGGGCTTGTCGCATGTCTTTATGCTGTGATCCGTACCGGTACAGTTCAAACAGCGTCCACCGTAGTCGCGAAGGGCTTGTGCGCGGGCCGAGCTGGTAAGCAGTGGGGTCAGCAGAGGTGGGTCGGGGGTGCTAAAAGTAGTTGTCACCATGTAGACATCTTCGAAGTTGCGGAGCGGCCAGTCCGACTCGTCGGTGCTGAACGGGTCGGCGTCGTTGTCGGCGACGTCCATGATGATGGGGGTATGCTGAGAACTGTGGCGGTGCTTCTCGTTTCCGCGCGGGTGTGCCTGGTGGGTTGAGGCTGTCGGCGAAGAGGTGTAGGTGGTGTGACCACCAGAGGAAACGGCGTGGAACCGTGATCCGTTGACCGCCGGGGTCTTGTTGGTGGCAAGCGCCTCAAACGCCGTCCACATCTCCTCGACCGTGCGGAACGGGTCAGGAGTGGTCATTAGACGACCGGGGTACAAGGTCGGCATAAGTGAAGGGTATTGGCGGCTCACCACGCCGCGTGCCACCTCGATTACCATAGCATCGCTGGGCTTGAAGGTTCGTTCAAATCCTTGTACGATGGTTACGCGCTGTTTGAAGGCGCGGAGGAACCGACCGAACTCGGTGTTGTCGGGAACGCCGAACGTGTGGAGCTGTTCGAAAGCACGCCCCTGGTCGCCGTCGTCGAAGTGGGCTGTCAGCAAGCTCAGGAGCTTCCTATAGGCCGAAGGACCAGCGCGGTTGATGGTGAGCTCCCGGCGCACGTGTTCGAAAAACTCGTCGATGAGTAGGGGCAAAGAGGAGGACGCCACCTGAGGGGAGGACAAAGACTTGCGATAAACCGTTTGGAGGGGGCCGTCCCATCCCACGACCCAAGGGGGCCTGTCGAAGGCCTGCTTCTCGGAGTCGTCGCTCATGACGAGGATGTCCCCGAGGGCCAGTTTAGAGATCGCGAAACATTGGTCGAGGATGACGGCGACGTCGACGTTCGCCGGGAACGGGAACCGTGGAAGCGGGTCGATCTTGCGCAAGTCGATCGTGGGGTAGGCGCGATGAACCGAACGGCGTTCTGCTTCCGTCATGGGCTCCGTGGTGATGGCCGGTCCAGTCGCAGGTGTAGGCGTGCCCGTGGTGGGCGCGGTTGTAGGCGCCGGTATGGACGTAGTCACTGGTGCAGGTGAAGGCGCTGGTCCGGGTGTGTGGGAGGCTGGTGTAGGTGTCGTTGCAGGGGGGGTTTGTGCAGAGGCGTTGAGTAGGTTGGCCGGGGTGGTCCACGTATAACCCCGTCCGGCGTAGGCGTGGAAGTGGCGGAGGGAAAGGTGGAGGGCGTTGGCTGCCTGGACGAACTCTGCGGAGACGCCTCCGGCGGTGGCCCGGAACAGGGCGACTGATACCGTCGGATCGGAACCCGGGGGGAACATGCCCCACATGCGGTGTGCCGCCGAGGATACCTCGGCGAACGCGGGCCCACGCGTGTGCTGTATCGTGTGCAGCGGGACGCTGATGAACTCCCAGTCGATTGCGTCGAACGTAATGGTCGAGGAGGGTAGGGGCTCGGAGGGCATGGCTGGAGCCGGAGCTGGAATGGTCATGGTCGACCCAGGCGACGCTGCAGGTGTGCGAGCGAGTGCTCCTTGCACCGGCTGGGATGGAGAGTTCGCCTGCACCGATGCAGGCACGGGCGCAGCCGGCTGCACCGTTTGTTTCATGGGTGCTGCTGGTTGTGCCGTCGTGCTCATGGGTGCATGTATGGTCGGGGCCAGCGAGCTCAGAAGAGCGTCGCTCTCCTCCAGTTGGCGGAGAAGGGACTGCCGTGCGGCCATCGCCGCTTGGTGGGCGGTGAGGGTACCGCCCGAGGTCGTGGTTCCCGGTACGCTCGACTAGGTGGAAGGTTCCGCCGAGGGTCCCTCGGTTTTCACCTTGGCCTCCTCGGTGCCTTCATTCTGGGCGGGCTGTTCCGCTGTGGGGGTGATCGTGAGATCGCCCAAAGGAGCGTCGACATTGGGGTTTTGGCCCTCAGATTCGCGGAGGGACCTCGCAGCGTATCTCGTTTCGCTGGTCGTGGGGGAGCCGGGGGTAGGCGTGCCAGACATGTGCGGGAGGGAGATTGGTCCGTCGAGTAGGTGTTAGGGTTTAGGGGGGGTTAAAGCTTGCACGGGAGCAGAGGTGGGTTGTGTCGAAGCCGGGTGGTTGCTGAAGTCTCCACTTGGGTTGTCCAGTGAAGAGGATTAGCAGGTCCAGGCGTGGAGCTGGGAAGAGTGGCGATAACCACTACGAAACCGAACACCACGAAGAAAACAAAACACGAACAAGACCGAGAAAAACAAAAACAAAAACAAGAAAAACAGACACGCGTAAAATATGGGGACGTACGGGAGGGAAGAAATGGTGTGCCACACGTTTAGTGCCTTATCGACTCAAATGTCACGGGGTACGGGGGGCGTTGAATGTATTGTAAGTCTCCGCACTGTAAATATAGGTGGTAGTCGAGCCCATGTCACATAAAATATGTTTTTATAAAAAATACGAAATTGGGGAGTAATTTTGGATATCACCAAAATTCTCAAGTATGATATCAGGTCGTGACAGATATTGGGCATAGGCAGTGCAAGGCCGGTCGGGCCAGTACAATTGGAAGTACTGGAAACACGGCAGTTTGGCGAGTTTAAAAACAAATTGCAACATGCCGGCACTATTGGGTAGTTTGGGTAACCCTAAAAATATATGTGAAAACGTGTGGCAATAAAACGGAAATATTCTCCCAGTACGTCGAGAAAGTGGATGTGTATCGAGTATGGGCTATTATGCACGAAAAACTCGAGTAAATTGCTGTGGCCGTAATTTTATTTTATTTTATTTGTTTGGCCAGCATTTAAGTACTTGTGTCCGGCCGTATTTCTATTTTGGCCAGCATTTTAACGCTTATTTTGGTGGTAGCTGGTCAAGGAACGGGTCGTCGCCCCGTTTCAACGTTGTGTTGCAGTTATCCGATTAGTATGAATAAAAGCAGTGCTGCTGTTTCATTTTTTTGTGTACAAGGCAGATGTATCTGATTTCTTCACTTAAAAGAAAGGGCAGAAAACGCGGTAAACAACAACTATTTACGGCAAAGATGGCAGGTATTAATATGACCTGTTGCAATGTGGAGCCTGTCAACACTCTTACGGTGGGGGAAAAAAAGATAAAATAAAAAATGAGAAAAAAAAGGGACAGCAGTCGTAGGAGTCGTACGTAAGGGACAGCAGTCGTAGGTGTTTGTTACTAATGGTTGGGCACTGGAGTACGGGTCGATGCGCACACGCTGGAGGCATACCGTGATAACAATATGGAAAATTGGTGGATGCCATACGTACTCAGTCTACTTATATAAAATATATATATATATATATATCCGGTACGTGCTCTAAGTCGGGCAAAGAAAAACACAACAACTGGCAAAATGACAAGGGGCCGCCATCGGCATAGTGGAGCCTTTTCTTGTGGTACCTAACTGGGACATACATACGTACATAACGTTCGTTCGTATCATACGTGCATACGTGTCTCTGGTGGGGGTACAAATGGGCTCTGCTATACTGTCGTACTAATGTCGCCCCGCTTCTCGTACGAGAGCTCGAGTATACAAATACATATCAGGTATTATTTACGTTCGTATATACTTGCATATATTATATTTTCAAGGTAGGGGGGGGGGGGGCAGTGGATTCTGCTGTACCGTACGACGAGCAGGTCGATTTCCCGCCGAAAAATAAGAAACACCGACTATGATGTACGTGCACTGCTGCACTGCTGTACATATATACATAGCACACCCTGTTTGAGTAATGGAACAAAGAGAAATCTACGAGGCATTGAGTACATGTACTCAAGCCTGAAGCCTTGAACGCTACGCTAAGGAGCAACGTGTTATTGCCACACAAAAATTGGTACGCGTCGGCACTTGTTATGTTCTGGAAAAAAACAAAAGTCAAGAGAACAACCTGGTGTGGGTATGCTTCGAAAATTAAGAACGCGCGAGGGGGACGTGGTAGAGGGCATAAAATTTTCATGCGTGCTAGTCGATCGCATGCATCAAGAGAGCGCGCTCATTACTGAGTCTGGACGGCGATCGTGTGTGCTTCATAGATAGCCCAACGAGAGGAGCAAGTGATACCTGGTACTACTAATACTACTATTGTTGAGGTACACGCGTGGGTTTCAATCCACACGTATCATCGTATAATAGCTCCTCACAGACAATGTACGGTTTTATACCATGACATCGAGAGCTGTAAGAGAGAAAACGAAAGTAACTAATGGGCTACGAAATGCTCTACTTCATACCAGGTACTTGGGCTACAGCGCTGTTCGTAGTGAGACTGTACCCTCTACGCGCGGAGAAGACACTGCCGTGTGGTCATGTGCTACTCTGCTCTACGAAGCTGAAAAGAAACTAAAAGGTACAAATAAAATGACTTCTTCTATTCAACCCTTGTCTGAATGGGAAACAAAAACAGCGGAAAAAAAACAATCTTACATAGGGAAGACAATTGGAGGTGCTCCAAGCTCGGCGGTCGTGCCGGACGATGCCAGGTGTAATGAGGTGACCGAGTATAGACAATGATAGAAGGGAATGGGAAAAGCGCTGGAGCGTTGCTTGAGCTTGGAAGCACGCTTCTTCTTCGATATGGAAGACCTCTTGTTATTATTAATCTCTGTAGATGTAGACTAGGTGAGAGACAAAAGCCTGGATGACGAGGGCCAGAAAGAGAAGTGAGCTGAGTAGAGGGAAAGTGCGAGAGCCTCTTCCAGGCTCTCGGGCCCTCTTCTCCAACGGCCCGTAAGTCGGATTGTTACAAACCCCCGCTAAATAATGGAATTCCGTTACTCTGCTAGATCTACTTCTCTAAGTCTACAGCATATCCGCTTATGGGAATATCTTCCTATAAGAACATTCTTATATGCTTACGGGAACTTCTCATATTTCCTATCGGGAGTTCCGACATTAAGGAACGTTTTAGTGGCTTATAACGTTCTTCTAGGCCTGTCTGGCCTACCAAAGAGAACACGCGAACAATCTTTGCGGTATCCCATCTATAGTTTTAAGGCACCACATCACAAGGTGTTCAAAATCTCACGGGTCAGGTCGGGTCGGGTCAGGAAAATTCCAAATCTCACGGGTCGGGTCGGGTCGGGTCAAGAGGTTTCCAAAATCTCGCGGGTCGGGTCGGATCATGACCCGACATCTCAGAGTTTTCGCGGATCGGGTCGGGTCATGACCCGACATCTCGATTTTTTGCGGGTCGGGTCGGGTCATGACCCGATATCTCAAAATTTTCGCGGGTCGGGTCGGGTCAGCTGCCCCGACCCGACCCGACCTGACCCGTGATGTTTGACCTGACCCACGAACAGCCCTGATTTTTTGCTGTTAGGCCAATGAGGCTCGATTAGTATTTAGCTCTGCTTTTCGTTTTTATTTTCATTTCTTATTTTCATTTATTATTTGCTCGTTAAGACGGGCCCTAAACAGAAACGAAAACGAAAAACGAAAAACGAAATGACAAAAAACAGGCCGCTGATTGGTGCCTGGTACAAACGTGTTCCCCTTCGTTTTTTTTTGTTCTGAGAAAATCAACGATTTACAACCTATTGCCCAAAACATAAACGTTGACAGCTGAAAAACGAAAAGGAGAACGAAAGCACGAGCAGCAACCATTCAGCGTGTCCTACTGGTCAGCGCAGCCACAGCAAATATCACATCAGGACTGCCGCACGCAGCACGCAATCCACAGCTAGCACGGCAACACAGCCGCACGGATCCCCCGTAAATAGCCAGGAGGCCAACCACAACACCAGCCCCGACGCTCTAGGGCCTTTGTTTGCCGGCGTTCGAGTCAAAGCGAAGATAATTTGAGTAGAGTTCAGCATCAGCCCTCGAGAATGAGGTTGGAAGTTCGCTCTCAGTATAATTTGCATTTTGATCCCGGGGCGTCAAAGTTGGACACGTGACCACCTCCATGTGAGACCCAATGACCTCCCGGTATCGAATAGTCGTCGCTTCTGCGTGCTCCTTTGGTGTGCCTGTGGTGTCGAGCGCTAGAGTGTCGGCATGTGTACATAGTTGTGAATAGCCCATGGCTTGTGCTCTCAGTTTTTTCCGCCTGGATCTTTCTGTTCCCAATTCGTTTCTGTTTGGACACGTCGGCTAAAATGATGCCAAAACCGAAACGATTTCGTTTTTCGTTTTTCGTTTTCGTTTCTGTTTAGACATGCCCGTGGTAAAAAATGTGATGTCGAGCGGCGTAACTTGTTGTGTGTCGTTTCATTTGGCGTTGGCGTTACATTTTCATTTTGGAATCTGAAATTCTCGATCATTGACTCCGACTTCACCCATGGCCCATGGCCCATGGCATGGGCCAAGGACCATACGCGTACGTATACGTAGAGATTAGATATCACGACGATTGATTGTGTGCTTCGTAGCACACACACGACCGGCCGTCTGTCCCACACATCAACGGCAGTACGAGCTGGTCCCAGGAAGAAACATAAGATTCTATCTTCGCAACTTTTCACGCTGGTTTTTGAGAGTTTGAAAACGAAAATTGGCAGGGGTGTTCTTCACAACATTACGAAGGGCTCCAAAACTGGCCTTTTTTATTTTCGTGTTTTTTACCTCTGTACGTAGTTTTTTTTCAATTTTCGCGGATTTTTCAGCAACTTTGACCCTAAATAACTCATGATTTATTTATTTTTTCAAAAAAGGCCAGTTTTGGAGCCCTTCGTAATGTTGTGAAGAACAACCTCGCCAAGTTTTGTTCCGCAACTCTTAAAAACCAGGGTGCAAAAGTGATTTCCGCGAAGTGTATTTTTTCCCCTAAGGTTTCAAATTTGCTTAATACATTATCCTAGTAATTTAGCAGGCGCTTCTTACCACAGCCTGATAGGCTCGCAGGAAGCAAAAACGTGACATGGACGTCTTCCCCTTGTTGATACGAGCCCCGACCCCCGCTCCCCGCCACCTCTCCTGTGAAGTATGATTTAGTGTTGTAGCTTGTACAGAAAGTTCTGCCTGGCATTCATCATGTACATACAGCTTGTGTACACTCGACACTCGACCTATACCTGTTGCTGTGTCTCGCCAATAATGCTGCCTGACAGCGTCCTCCGTCTATACGTCTATATGTGTATGTATGTACGCATACAGAGGGTTGGCAGCTGGGCGGGGCACGGGGGTCGGGGAGGCGGGGGTCGGGGCTCCTCCCCGACCCCCGCTACCCGCCACCTCGCCTGTGAAGTATTATTTATTGTTGTAGCTTGTACAGAAGAAAACTATCTATGCCTGGCATTCATCATGTACATACAGCTTGTGTACACTCGACACTCGACCTATACCTGTTGCTGTGTCTCGCCAATAATGATGATGCCTGGCAGCATCCTCCGTCTATATATATACAAGGGCTCCGCATGGATGCCGGCATTCGCCGGCACCCATGCTTCGGGTAGGGCAGGGAAGGAATTGGAATCGTTCCATCCGACATAAACGAAAAAAAAGGAATGCCAAGAGTTTCATCCGAATCCATTTACGGCACCCATGCTTCGGGTAGGGCAGGGAAGGAGTTGTAATCGTTCCATCCGACACAAACGAGAAAAACAATAAAGGAATGCCATGAGTTTCATCCGAATTCATAAATTATCAGGAGATAAAGGTTCACAACAAATAAATCAAGCATACGAGTAGGTGCAACACACGTTGCTGGCGTTGAATGCGTTGTCATTGATTGGAAGTCAGCGCATGAAAAAAAAAAAAAAAAGTACAGCAAAAGTGCAAACACCACGATGAACAAAAGAGGAATTTGCGCTAAAATGACGATTGAACGCGATGAATGATACTTTGAAAAGATATACAAAGCTTCCGCGCTCGGCCCGCAGCTGCTGTAAATAGCCTCTCAACATACAGCAGCACAACTGTACGTACAGCAATAGTACATTATTTTTAATGGTACAGCAGGTGTGGCCAGTTCACAGTTCGTATCCAGTCAGGTATTATGCGGCAAATCAAATCCACGAGTACCGCAGCTATGTTGGGGTATCGTGTTGTCTGGACGATAGTATATATTTCGTCTCCCCCAATTCGGAAAATAAATAATTACCCCCCTTTATATAATATGTACGTACATAAAACGAGTCACGCTCTTTCGGTTCGCTGTTATCGTACTCCGCAGGTTCGTATTCTACATTATACATCGCTCGAAATGTAGCAGGCACCGCAAACGAGCGATCAGTCGGAACGTACGCAACGTACCTCATGTCTGTACGGCAGTAATGCTGGTTTTTGCTTTTTCGACGTGTCAAACTTCACACCAAAAACACACTTTACGAGTACATATACTACATTTAGCTACACAGTAGAGTGCAACTGGTACGATAAACGTTGGTTTGTTTTCAGTTTACTTTTTTCAAATACGTACGACCTGGCAATTATTTTTTTTTCTGGGCCATAAAAAGGGATTTTCCCATCATAAAATCAGTATATATCAACCCTCAAAACATCCCGCACGCGTTCACACGATTCACGGGGAGGCATTGAACAGAGGACGGAGGGCGCGGCGAGGGGCGTTGCAGTCGATCATCTCGACACACAGCAACACTGCCATATAAATGTAGAGTGCCCCTACCTATCATTCCGTAGACACTCGCTCGGGGATGAAAGGAGAGGTTCACAGCGTAATCGGACGAATCGCCCACAAGGCGTCGCCCCGACACTAAGTTCAAGTTACAAAGTCCATACTAATTTCAATATGAATATTCATGACACAAAAATCACTTTGTTTTTAAAATAGTCGAAAAAAAGTAAAAAAACGGATCTCCAGAACTTCGGTCATAATCGAAAACGAACCAAACGTCGGCGATATAGTCGTTTTAACACTAAATTCAACATAAAAAGCTAAAAAAATAATTCGCGTATGTACGTATTATAAAAAAACTATGCAAAGGGCTGACCACTGACCACAGTGCCAAAATGTTATTCCTTTGGCAATTGCAAACACTTTATTATTGGAGTTGATTACTGGTACTCTAATTATTTTCCGTGTTCGGGCACACGAAATGTAGAGAGGCACAGAACACCGCAGCTTTGCATAGTAAAGCGTGCGCACTATTGCTCCTACATACTCGAAGTACAGCAGTATGTGCTCGTACTCGAACAGCGCTCGAGCCTACTACTGTACCTATTTATGGATCTGCACGTACGCGTACATATGATACATGCTCGCTATGCACTGCGAATAAGGAACATGGGCATCGACTCTTCGGAGCTGCGACTATGCAAGGACTGACCAAATGTGACTCCTGTATGATACTCCTATTATATTTTACTTTAAAAAGTCACCCCTTTGTGTTTGTGACTACCCCCCCCCCCCTGTCAAGATTCAAAAAAATGCTCGAGATGCCACCCAAGATCCAAGAATTTGCCTACTTCTCGCTTCTCTCTCTTTCCCCCCGCACGCCTTCGCGGCGAGGTAAGCGGGGGGCACGAAGGGCGAGGGGCGTCAGAGCCGATCCTCGAAAAGAGCGCCCGAAGAAATGAAAAAACCTCGAGATATTGAGGTGCCGAGATTCCGATACTGAGGCCGGCCCGGAATTAAAATTATTTACCGTGGGAGCTTGAGGGTTGAACTAACATTAAGTTATATATATATATTTATGTATGTACGCTACAGAGGGTTGGAAGCTGGGCGGGGCACGGGGGTCAGGGCTCCGCCCCGACCCCCGCTTCCCACCACCTCGCCTGTGAAGTATGATTCATTGTTGTAGATTGTACAGAAAGCTATGCCTGGCATTCATCATGTACATACAGCTTGAGTACACTCGACACTCGACCTATACCCTACCTGTTGTTGCTGTGTCTCGCCAACAATGCTGCCTGACAGCGTCCTTCGTCCATATATGTATGTATGTACTCGTCAGGTGCTAGCGCACACGCAGCGTAAATCAGCGTCCTCCACGTTACCGTCAGGTGCTAGCGCACAACGCAGCGTATATGTCACCTCGGCTTAGCAGCAGCAGCAGCACAGCAGCAGTAGCCGTCCTCCACGTTATCGTCATGTGCTATAGCGCACAACGCAGCTTGTCACCTCGGCCGCCGTCGCTTTGAAAAACTAACTGCTGTACTTACTTGTATAATAGGTCTACTCGTGGGCATGTGATGGGCATACATGATGACATCCGATGTAAAGCTCAGTACGAGTACGTCAGACGCAATCATCGACTCGACCCAGAGCTGATATTACCGAGTCGGATTAAGTATCGAATTTGTATAACTTTATCAAGCCAAAGGCTACAGAGTCAAATGTTTATGCCAGGTGTAACATGACGTGGAGGGATTAATGGGCTACAGAGCCAAATCGTGTTTGGAGTTGAACTAAGTAGAGGAGGGGATTACTAAAAAGAGATGGAATTAGACGTCGAAACAGAGTTGAAAAACAGGGGATTTGGGAAATAAAATAATTTCCGCGACAGAGCCCAATAACTAAAGTCACTGGGAATAGCGCAGAGGGGTTACTCTGCACGCGGGTCCCAGTGACACTTTGCCACCATTGATATCATCGTAATCGTGATGCGGTCCTACAGCAGTACGAGTACGTACTATCAATGCTATTGTGCAGTTCGAGTACCCTGAATAAAATATATTACCTGTAGTACGTATCGGTACTTTCCACGATCAACGGCCACAGCGTGAACGGTCTGAAGCCCCGACCCACTCCCCGCCGCCCCGCCTGTCTGTGAAGTTTTGTGGTAATAGCACTCGTATGACATTACTATCAATGCTATTGTGCAGTTCGAGTACCCTGAATAAAATATATTACCTGTAGTACGTATCGGTACTTTCCACGATCAACGGCCACAGCGTGAACGGTCTGAAGCCCCGACCCACTCCCCGCCGCCCCGCCTGTCTGTGAAGTTTTGTGATAATAGCACTCGTATGACATTCAATCCGCAATCAATAATCAATCAATCGTATTAATAGTATGAACGACTGCTTCTGCTGCTGGATCATGCTGCTACGACGTACCAGGTACTGCACTACTACTACCGTGTGTCGTCTGTGTGTCAGTGGGTCTACCCCCTTCATCTTGCTGCAGTGACTTGCACTCGACGAACAAGAACTATCTGCTGCTCTTACTTACTACGTATATAGAATACGCCCGACGTACTCCTCTACTTACTCTATCGCATCGATATATTCCATAGTAGACATAGAGAGAGAGGGAATCCTTGACTCGTACACGGGGTTTGTCGGATGTGCGGGGAGTGGGTCGGGGCGCTGCTCCGACCCGCTCCCCGCCGCAAATTTTGTAATGTGTGGCGTCAAGAATACTCTTCTTGCCCTTGTACGCCTGTACGAATAATACGTACTGCATTCAATTCGCCATCAATCGCATCATCAATCGTAAATAATATTATATTCCGTGTGTGTACGTACTAATACGTACGAGTACGAGTACAACAGAACAGTCGTGCAGCATGTCAAGATGTCAAGTGTCAAGTATGTGATGCGGAGCGGCGTAACTTGTTGTGTCGTTTCATTTGGCGTTACATTTCGCACGAACATCATGGACCATGGATCACATGGATCACATGGATCATGAAATCGTGGATAGACTCGGACTCTCTCCCAAGGCATGGGCCATGCGCCATAGAGAGCACGACGATTGGTTGTACTTCGCATGACACACGAACGACCGTTTGACCCACTCCGCTTCCTGGCAATTCCATTCAAACAATATATCACGGACACGCATACACAGGGTCGCTAGCTGGGCGGGGCACGGGGGTCGGGGCTGCGCCCCGACCCGCTCCGCACCGCCTCGCCTGTGAAGTATTATGTATTGTTGTAGCTTGTGCGTACAGCAGTAGCTATGCCTGGTATTCATCATGTACATACAGCAGCTTTTGCTTTTCGTAAGTATATCTACAGAACTATTAATAGTATCTCTCTAGGATGAAGAATCGGCACAGACACTGGATGTGCTGGATGTAATGTTGCCTGACGTTGATGAGCAGCGTCCTCCATGTATGTATGTATGTGCTCGTCAGGTGCTTGCGCACAACGCAGTTTAAATCAGCGTCCTCCACATTAATTATCGTCGGGTGCTACCGCACATATCATGAAATCGTGAATAGACTCGGACTCTCTCCCAAGGCATGGGCCATGCGCCATAGAGAGCACGACGATTGGTTTTGTGCTTCGCATGACACACACGAACGACCGTCTGACCCACTCCGCTTCCTGGCAATTCCATTCACAAACAATATTAATATTTCACGGACGCGCATACACAGGGTTGTTAGCTGGGCTGGGCACGCGCCCCGATCCGCTCCGCACCGCCTTGCCTCGCCTGTGAAGTATTATGTATTGTTGTAGTTTGTGCGTACAGCAGTAGCTATGCCTGGTATTCATCATGTACATACATCAGCTTTTGTAATGTTGCCTGACGTTAATGAGCAGCCTCCTCCATGTATGTATGTATGTGCTCGTCAGGTGCTTGCGCACAACGCAGCTTAAATCAGCGTCCTCCACATTAATTATCGTCGGGTGCTACCGCACAACGCAGCGTATACCACCTCGGCTCAGCAGCAGCAGCAGCAGCAGCAGCAGCAGCAGCAGCAGCAGCAGCAGCAGCAGCAGCAGCAGCACGCTGCTGCAGCAGTCCTCCACGTTATCGTCAGGTGGCTGCGCCGTCGCTTTGCACAGTTGCACTTCCCATGTATTAAAGCTCAGTACAAGTTCGCCCGTCACCATAACCGACTCGACCCAGAGCTATACTACCAAGCTAGGTTAAGTATTGAATCAGTATAACTTTATCTAGCCAAATGTCACAGATCCATATTTTTATACCAGGTACAACATGGCGTAGATGGATTGATGGGCTACAGAGCCAAATCGTGTTTGGAGTCGAACTAAGTAGGGGAGGGGATTACTAAAAAAAGATGGAATTAGACCTCGAAACAGAGTTGAAAGGCAGGGGATTTGGGAAATTAAATAATTTCCGCGACAGAGCCCAGTAACTAAAGTCACTGGGAATAGCGCGCAGAGGGGTTGCTCTGCACGCGGGTCCCAGTGACACTTTGCCACCATCGATATGATCGTTTGACGCGCTTACAGCAGTACGAGTACGCACTATTGTGCGACCCGCTCCCCGCCGCAAAGCCTGTCTGTGATGTGTGGCGACAAGTACAGTCAGTAATACTCATCTTTCACTTGTACGGTTACTAGTAATTGGTGGTAATGAGCCGCGACTTCAATATACCTGCAGCAGTCATATCTGCGATGCATCACGCTGGAAAAATACTTGTGTGCTGAACCAACACGAACGAACATCTACGTATACGTGCTTTGGTTCGTTCTTTTTGGCCCTTTTTGGAGAGAAAAAAACGTCAGCATACAGCAGCAGCAGCAGCACCTGTGCTGGCCGAAGCAACAACAGCAGCGAAACAGCACAGCAGTAGTAGTAGGACACACGAGGCCAGGCTCAGCGTCGCTGTAATACGCTCGGCTTGTCGGTCTAACACTTGAACCCTCTGTACTCGTACTCAATTTTTCGTGTGTCCCCTGCTTCCTCAACGCGACACGTACTACCTCGTTCGTATTATTGTTATTCGGCATATTATGAACAAATCTAAACCTGATCCAAAAACCGATATTCTCCTAGCACAGGTGCCACCACTACTTAGTCTATTAATACTGCTGTACGGCATCTACAGCAGAGCTTACCCGTCCCCTCATCAGTGGGAGGGTAGGCCTTACAATGCCACCTTCGTCATGTCGTAGGGACACGGCCCACACGTTGCTTTGGTCGGATATATTTCGCCTACAGGTAGAGTCGGGTTTCGTTCGGTAGAACTACGTAAAAAACACAAAACAGCAGTTACGATATTTTACGTTCCGAAATAAAAAAACATGATTCAGCCATGTGCATGGGCCAGGTGGCCACAGCAGCAACAACAACAACGGAACAGCAGTAAACAGCAGCAGGAGCACGACACACGAGGCCAGGACCAACGTCACTGTACGCCCGGCTTGACGGTCTAGCACTTGAATCCGATGCTCCCACGCTTGGGTCTATCGTATTGTTCGGCATAATTGAGTTCTTCTGTAGTTACAAAAAAGAAAAACCGTTGTGAAATAAAAAATATTGAAAAAAACGCCTCCGGTCATGTGCCTCTAAAAGCACACGCTGCCGCTCCTAGCTCGACCAACTCGGGACGAGTTAGAGCGAAACCAGCACGATAAGACTTCGTTAAATTTTGTGCGTGCGCAGAGCCCGACCGGACTGGCGTTGGTGCCGTGTACTATGAGAGCGAAGTACGAACGTGGATGTTGACTGTCTCACAGCTACAGAGAAAATATTTTTTTGTCCACCCTACAGCCCTCATGCGAACCGATGGGAAGAGCCTTTTTTTTCATTTGAAAAATCAATGAAAAAAAGGCTCGCGCTTCGCGCTCGCGCGGCTCATTATAAATGCATTCAATTCGCCATTAATCGCATCAAGCGGCGTAACTTGTTGTGTGCCGTTTCATTTGGCGTTGGCGTTACATTTTCATTTATTTTGGGATCTGAAATCGTCGATCATTGACTCCGACTTCACCCATGGCCCATGGCCCATGGCATGGGCCAAGGACCATACGCGTACGTACGTAGAGATTATATATCACGACGATTGATTGTGTGCTTCGTATCACACACACGAACGACCGTATGTCCCATACATCAACGGCAGTAGTAGGACCCACGCCGCTTCCTGACGATTCCATTCAAAATATATTCCACGGGTACGCATACAGAGGGTTGGCAGCTGGGCGGGGCACGGGGTTCGGGGCTCCGCCCCGACCCCGGCTCCCCGCCACCTCGCCTGTGAAGTATGATTTGTTGTTGTAGCTTGTACAGAAAGCTATGCCTGGCATTCATCATGTACATACAGCTTGTGTACACTCGACACTCGACCTACACCTGTTGCTGTGTCTCGCCAATAATGCTGCCTGACAGCGTCCTCCGTCTATATATGTATGTGTACGCATACAGAGGGTTGGCAGCTGGGCGGGGCACGGGGTTCGGGGCTCCGCCCCGACCCCGGCTCCCCGCCACCTCGCCTGTGAAGTATGATTTGTTGTTGTAGCTTGTACAGAAAGCTATGCCTGGCATTCATCATGTACATACAGCTTGTGTACACTCGACACTCGACCTACACCTGTTGCTGTGTCTCGCCAATAATGCTGCCTGACAGCGTCCTCCGTCTATATATGTATGTGTACGCATACAGACTGTTGGCAGCTGGGCGGGGCACGGGGGTCGGGGCTCCGCCCCGACCCCCGCTCCCCGCCACCTCGCCTGTGAAGTATGATTTATTGTTGTTGTAGATTGTACAGAATGCTATGCCTGGCATTCATCATGTACATACAGCTTGTGTACACTTGACACTCGACCTATACCTGGTACCTACGTACCTGTTGCTGTGTCTCGCCAATAATAATGCTGCCTGACAGAGTCCTCCGTCTATATCTATATGTATGTATGTACGCATACAGAGGGTTGGAAGCTGGGCGGGGCACGGGGGTCGGGGCTCCGCCCCGACCCCCGCTCCCCGCCACCTCGCCTGTGAAGTATGATTCATTGTTGTAGATTGTACAGAAAGCTATGCCTGGCATTCATCATGTACATACAGCTTGTGTACACTCGACACTCGACCTATACCACCTGTTGTTGCTGTGTCTCGCCAACAATGCTGCCTGACAGCGTCCTTCGTCCATATATGTATGTATGTACTCGTCAGGTGCTAGCGCACACGCAGCGTAAATCAGCGTCCTCCACGTTACCGTCAGGTGCTAGCGCACAACGCAGCGTATATGTCACCTCGGCTTAGCAGCAGCAGCAGCACAGCAGCAGAAGCCGTCCTCCACGTTATCGTCATGTGCTATAGCGCACAACGCAGCTTGTCACCTCGGCCGCCGTCGCTTTGAAAAACTAACTGCTGTACTTACGTGTGTGTATAATAGGTCTACTCGCGGGCATGTGATGGGCATACATGATGACATCCGATGTAAAGCTCAGTACGAGTACGTACGTCCGACACAATCATCGACTCGACCCAGAGCTGATATTACCGAGTCGGATTAAGTATCGAATTTGTATAACTTTATCAAGCAAAATGTCACAGAGTCAAATGTTTATGCCAGGTGTAACATGACGTGGAGGGATTAATGGGCTACAGAGCCAAATCGTGTTTGGAGTTGAACTAAGTAGAGGAGGGGATTACTAAAAAGAGATGGAATTAGACGTCGAAACAGAGTTGAAAAACAGGGGATTTGGGAAATAAAATAATTTCCGCGACAGAGCCCAATAACTAAAGTCACTGGGAATAGCGCAGAGGGGTTACTCTGCACGCGGGTCCCAGTGACACTTTGCCACCATTGATATCATCGTAATCGTGATGCGGTCCTACAGCAGTACGAGTACGTACTATCAATGCTATTGTGCAGTTCGAGTACCCTGAATAAAATATATTACCTGTAGTACGTATCGGTACTTTCCACGATCAACGGCCACAGCGTGAACGGTCTGAAGCCCCGACCCACTCCCCGCCGCCCCGCCTGTCTGTGAAGTTTTGTGATAATAGCACTCGTATGACATTCAATCCGCAATCAATAATCAATCAATCGTATTAATAGTATGAACGACTGCTTCTGCTGCTGGATCATGCTGCTACGACGTACCAGGTACTGCACTACTACTACCGTGTGTCGTCTGTGTGTCAGTGGGTCTACCCCCTTCATCTTGCTGCAGTGACTTGCACTCGACGAACAAGAACTATCTGCTGCTCTTACTTACTACGTATATAGAATACGCCCGACGTACTCCTCTACTTACTCTATCGCATCGATATATTCCATAGTAGACATAGAGAGAGAGGAAATCCTTGACTCGTACACGGGGTTTGTCGGATGTGCGGGGAGTGGGTCGGGGCGCTGCTCCGACCCGCTCCCCGCCGCAAATTTTGTAATGTGTGGCGACAAGAATACTCTTCTTGCCTTTGTACACCTGTACGAATAATACGTACTGCATTCAATTCGCCATCAATCGCATCAATCGTAAATATTCCGTGTGTGTACGTACTAATACGTACGAGTACGAGTACAGTCGTGCAGCATGTCAAGATGTCAAGTGTCAAGTATGTGATGCGGAGCGGCGTAACTTGTTGTGTCGTTTCATTTGGCGTTACATTTCGCACGAACATCATGGATCATGGACCATGGACCATGGATCACATGGATCATGAAATCGTGGATAGACTCGGACTCTCTCCCAAGGCATGGGCCATGCGCCATAGAGAGCACGACGATTGGTTGTGTGCTTCGCATGACACACACGAACGACCGTTTGACCAACTCCGCTTCCTGGCAATTCCATTCAAACAATATTTCACGGACGCGCATACACAGGGCTACTAGCTGGGCGGGGCACGGGGGTCGGGGCTGCGCCCCGACCCGCTCCGCACCGCCTGTGAAGTATTGTATGTATTGTTGTAGCTTGTGCGTACAGCAGTAGCTATGCCTGGTATTCATCATGTACATACAGCAACTTTTGTAATGTTGCCTGACGTTAATGACCAGCGTCCTCCATGTATCTATTTATGTATGTGCTCGTCAGGTGCTTGCGCACAACGCAGCTTAAATCAGCGTCCTCCACATTTATCATCGTCGGGTGCTACCGCACAGATCATGATATCGTAGATAGAGTCGGACTCTCTCCCAAGGCATGGGCCATGCGCCATAGAGAGCACGACGATTGGTTTTGTGCTTCGCATGACACACACGAACGACCGTCTGACCCACTCCGCGTCTTGGCAATTCCATTCAAACAATATTTCACGGACGCGCATACACCGGGTTGTTAGCTGGGCGGGGCACGCGCCCCGACCCGCTCCGCACCGCCTTGCCTCGCCTGTTTATGTATTTTTGTAGCTTGTACGTAGCTATGCCTGGTATTCATCATGTACATACAGCAACTTTTGTAATGTTGCCTGACGTTAATGAGCAGCGTCCCCCATGTATGTATTTATGTATGTGCTCGTCAGGTGCTTGCGCACAACGCAGCTTAAATCAGCGTCCTCCACATTTATCATCGTCGGGTGTACCGCACAGATCATGAAATCGTAGATAGAGTCGGACTCTCTCCCAAGGCATGGGCCATGCGCCATAGAGAGCACGACGATTGGTTTTGTGCTTCGCATGACACACACGAACGACCGTCTGACCCACTCCGCTTCCTGGCAATTCCATTCAAACAATATTTCACGGACGCGCATACACCGGGTTGTTAGCTGGGCGGGGCACGCGCCCCGACCCGCTCCGCACCGCCTTGACTCGCCTGTTTATGTATTTTTGTAGCTTGTACGTAGCTATGCCTGGTATTCATCATGTATTTACAGCAGCTTTTGTAATGTTGCCTGACGTTAATGAGCAGCGTCCCCCATGTATGTATGTATGTATGTGCTCGTCAGGTGCTTGCGCACAACGCAGCTTAAATCAGCGTCCTTCACATTAATTATCGTCGGGTGCTACCGCACAACGCAGCGTATATCACCTCGGCTCAGCAGCAGCACCAGCAACAGCACGCTGCTGCAGCAGTCCTCCACGTTATCGTCAGGTGGTTGCGCCGTCGCTTTGCACAGTTGCACTTCCCATGTAAAGCTCAGTACAAGTTCGCCCGTCACGATAACCGACTCGACCCAGAGCTATACTACCAAGCTAGGTTAAGTATTGAATCGGTATAACTTCATCATGAAATCGTGGATAGACTCGGACTCTCTCCCAAGGCATGGGCCATGCGCCATAGAGAGCACGACGATTGGTTTTGTGCTTCGCATGGCACACACGAACGACCGTCTGACCCACTCCGCTTCCTGGCAATTCAATTCAAACAATATTTCACGGACGCGCATACACCGGGTTGCTAGCTGGGCGGGGCACGCGCCCCGACCCGCTCCGCACCGCCTTGCCTTAATCGATACTCTGGGGCGTGATAGGTCTTACGCAGTCAGGCGAGGTAAACGGCACTCATGATGAAGGTTGGAAGGACTCTCGTGTTGTATTATCTCGAGGAGGAGAAGGAGAAGAAGTGTTCTCCTGGGACGTCGGGCGTCGGTCACAATGACAGTTACATGAACCAAAAATCCCCCGGAATAAACATGCCTTCTACCATATACGTATTCCACGTATTCCGCCGCACATGGCTGTGCGATACTCCCAGATCACAGCTGTACTCCGAGCATACTCAACAGTCCCTCTGCTCGGTGTACGGCATGATAGCCATTCACATACATATAAAGAAGGGAAAAACCTCGTGGGAAACCTTCTGACAACACACAAACCAAAAATACCAAAACCGAATAAAATCAAACGTCAATGAACTATGACAACAGCCCCCCTGCTGGAAACCCTTTTAATGAACACTTTGGTATATAGTTACCATTGCCAGGTAAAACGGCAATTACACAAGTACACAATATCAACATCACGAACCTGTAAACTGCCAATGTAAAACGGTATTTGTAGCTCCAGGCGATGAGCCAAGATGAAAGATGAATGTACTCAACGATGATAGTAAGAGGAAACCCGTCCCTACGAGCAAAAACCTCTTACAAACTCCCATATAAACTATTGCAATCACAAAATAAATTACAACAGCCGCGCCTCAAAAGTAAAAAGAAAGGCAAAAAGCATAGTACCAGAGATCGCGAGGAACTTAGTTCCCCCGGACAAAAGTCTCCTTTTGCCCCCTACTCCCGCCATAGATACACAGATCGCGACGGTAAAGCGAGATAGCACTAATCCTGTTTTGCATGACTTTAAACAAATAATTTACCTGGCGCTTAAAGTACCCGAATCATCTCCCGCGCGAACAAGCATCCATCGACCCATCAAATGCCGGTGCTACAATAATGAATCACGAACGAATATGTATACCCTCTTAACTTCTTAGAAATATAAATTCTCCCGAAACAAAAAAATGTTAAATACTTCCACGTTTACGTCAATGTTCGGAATATCCATCTGTCGCGCCAAATACTTATCTTTCGAACGCGATACTAATTGTCTCTTCCAATCAGCATGTTCTCTGTTACCCTAAAACATTTCTCAATCGAATAAGGCTCCCTTTCAACTCACAATATGCTCATCCATTTCAATTCAACGAAAACCTACTCCTCCATTCCCGCCAAATCAACATATAAAAAACATCAAACCCAGCCCATGTTCATGACAAAGTTGCAGTGGAACTGGAATGCCTCCGCACTCAACGGTTTTGTCAAGAAATCAGCATGTTGCCATGCCGACCGCACGTGCGTTATGGAGATCGTTCCCTTCGCAACTAGCTCCCTCAGGAAGTGATGGAGTACATCGATGTGCTTCGAGTTCGAGTTGGTCACGGGGTTTTGCGCGAGCTGCACAGCACCCTCGTTATCCTCGAACACCGACACACATGGTGTCCCCACTCCAGGCAACATAAAACACCAAACTTGCTGCATAAATAGCACTTCCTTCATAGTCTCCGCCATTGCGACGTATTATACTTCAGTAGTGGAAAACGTAACGCACTTCTGAGTTCTAGAAAACCAGCACACACAAGCACCCCCACATATTATCATTCCCTCGACAACCGATCTCCTATCGGCTGCCTTGCTCACGTAGTCTGCATCGGCAAAATAATGCATCAACAACCCAAACATAAAAAACAACATCAACACCCACCCCAAGTTCATGAAAGTAAACTCGGCAGTTGGCGGCGGCTGCGGTGGTGGCGGTGGCTGCGGTGGCGGCAGGGAAGGTGCTCGCATACACCACACATCCAGCACTTCCGGTGGCGTCGGTGCAGCAGCGGACGAAGTTGCCTCCCCCCCCGCTGTCAGCGGCGGCGCCACCAGCGAGGTGCTAGGGGACGCCAAGATCATGCCTTGCGAGAACACCGACCTCGACACTCGCGCTTTTGCCTCCTGCGCCATCGCACATCCAACCTTGCGAACTAGCTCTCCCGTGACGCCGATATCATCCTCCCTTGTCGTTGCCCTCAAAATAGATTCGTTGGCGTGAGCGCGGGAAACGTGGAAGGTGTTAACATCTACTTCAGAGACAGGGCGCTTACCGAATAAACATTTCCGTTTGCTCGGGGCCAGTACTGCAACGGCCATCCCGATTTTAGCAACATGGTGCGTAGGGGAAAACGGGGAGGTTGAGGGGGGAACCGATATCGTAGGCTCTGTACACTGTCCTGCAGTGGGCGTGGGGGGAAACTCTCCCTGGGTTTGTAAATCGTCACCGATTTCTACTGTACGCTCTCCTTGTACTGTAGGCGGTGCCGGGAGAAAATCTTCTTCATGCACTCCAATCAGCTCTACTCGTAATGTAGGTGGGGGCGGGAGGATATCGTCTTCTTGCGCTTCATTCAACTCTACTCGTACAGTAGGCGGGGGCGGGATAAACTTATCCTCTTGCACTCCATTCACCTCTACTTGTACAGTAGGCGGGGGCGGGAAGAAATTATCCTCTTGCACTCCATTCACCTCTATTTGTACAGTAGGCGGGGGCGGGAAAAACACATCCTTATGCACTCCATTCATCTCTACTTGTACAGTAGGCGGGGGCGGGAAGAAATTATCCTCTTGCACTCCATTTACCTCTATTTGTACAGTAGGCGGGGGCGGGAAAAACACATCCTTATGCACTCCATTCATCTCTACTTGTACAGTAGGCGGGGGCGGGAGGAAATCATCCTCATGCACTCCATTCACCTCTACTTGTACAGTAGACGGGGGCGGAAGGAAATCATCCTTACGCACTCCATTCGTCTCTACTCGTACAGCAGTAGACGGAGGAGGGTGAAAATCATCTACATACACTCCATTCGCTTCCACAGCAGTGAGCAGAGGAGGGAGAAAATCTTCTGCATACACTCCATTGGCTTCTACAGCAGTAGGCGGGGGAGGGAGAAAATCATCTGCACACATCCCATTCGCTTCTACAGCAGTAAGCGGGGGAGGGAGAAAATCATCTACATACGCTCCATTCGCTTCTACACCAGTAGGCGGGGGAGGGAGAAAATCATCTACACGCATTCCATTCGCTTCTACAGCAGTAGGCGGGGGAGGGAGAAAATCATCTACGCACACTCCATTCGCTTCTACAGCAGTAGGCGGGGGAGGGAGAAAATCATCTACACACATTCCATTCGCTTCTACAGCAGTAGGCGGGGGAGGGAGAAAGTCATCTACACGCATTCCATTCGCTCCTACTCGTAATAGTGTAGGCGGGGGAGGGAGAAAATCATCCACATAAGCTCCGTTCGCTTCTACAGCAGTAGGCACGGGAGGGACGAGGGGGGATATTGGGGGGGACACTGAAGTGACAGCAGCTGTACTTGCTGGATATGAGGGGGAAAGTCTGGTAGCACGCACAGAGGAGCCTGTGGTACCACGGGGGAAAGTGATCTCACCCCCCAAGAAGTGCACTCCAGTCGAGTCTAGTGTGACGACATACTTGGCCTGTACTGCGTGCAGCGAGAACAGATTGCTGACAAGGCCGTCCACTACGTAAACTCGTGATAACTGTACACCTACGTCTGTATCACAGTGCAACTTCAAGTTCAAAGTCCCTACGAAAAGAACCTTTTTGACTGTACCATCACCAACCGCGACCCACTCCTGACCCTTAGAGGGCGCCTTGCGGTTAAACACGTGTGTGGCATCTCCTGTCATATGATTGCTAGCTCCGCTATCACACGTCCATACATTGTTCTCAGATATCGCTACAGCTGAGTGATCAACAAAAGCATTCTCAGACTTGCCTCGAGGCACAAAATGTGCCGTTAGTAGGTGTAGTGCCGTTTGATCTCCACCATGGTCACTACGGCCAGGCTCGCGCCAGCCCGGTTGGTACTGCTGTTGGCTACCACCACTCCAGGCCGTCTCATGCTGCAGCTGCTGCCGATGCTGCTGATACTGCTGCTGCAGGTAGTGCTGCTGCTGATACTGCTGCTGCGGGTACTGCTGCTGATACTGCTGCTGCTGGTAGTGCTGCTGCAGGTGCTGCTGCTCATACTGCTGCTGCTGATACTGCTCGTCCTGGACGTAGTAGTGCTGCTGCTGCTCCTGGCCAGATCCTCGGTTCCCCCTTCCTCTCCTTCGGTGCCGCCCCCAGCCCTTGCCCCAATCGTCAACACTCGTCATCCCACGTTCGCCGCTGTCGAACAGGGCGTGGACATTCGTCCCTTGCTCCTCCTTTCCTCCATGCTTCCGCTCAACAAGGTCTGGGCGAGCTCGTCACTCTGCCTATTCCTATTTCGCTTCCATCATTTTCCGGCATCTTTGACAGATGGTGCTCGCTCTAATCGCTGCCCCTAGCCCTCAGAATCTCGACAGATCATAACGCTAGCGTAATCGATGCTCTGGGGCGTGATAGGTCTTACGCAGTCAGGCGAGGTAAACGTCACTCATGATGAAGGTTGGAAGGACTCTCGTGTTGTATTATCTCGAGGAGGAGAAGAAGAAGAAGAAGAAGAAGTGTTCTCCTGGGACGTCGGGCGTCGGTCACAATGACAGTTACATGTACCAAACATCCCCCGGAATAAACATGCCTTCTACCATATACGTATTCCACGTATTCCGCCGCACATGGCTGTGCGATACTCCCAGATCACAGCTGTACTCCGAGCATACTCAACAGCCCCCCTGCTCGGTGTACGGCATATGATAGCCATTCACATACATATAAAGAAGGGAAAAACCTCGTGGGAAACCTTCTGACAACACACAAACCAAAAATACCAAAACCGAATAAAATCAAACGTCAATGAACTATGACAACAGCCCCCCTGCTGGAAACCCTTTTAATGAACATTGATATATTGTTACCATTGCCAGGTAAAACGGCAATTACGCAAGTACACAATATCGACACCACGAACCTACAAACTACCAATGTAAAACGGTATTCGTAGCTCCAGGCGATGAGCCAAGATGAAAGATGAATGTACTCAACGACGATAGTGAGAGGAAACCCGTCCCTACGAGCAAAAACCTCTTACAAACTCCCATATAAACTATTGCAATCACATAAGAAATTATAACAGCCGCGCCTCAAAAGTAAAAGAAAGACAAAAAGCATAATACCAGAGATCGCGAGGAACTTAGTTCCCCCGGACAAAAGTCTCCTTTTGCCCCCTACTCCCGCCATAGATACACAGATCGCGACGGTAAAGCGAGATAGCACTAATCCTGTTTTGCATGACTTTAAACAAATAATTTACCTGGCGCTTAAAGTACCCGAATCATCTCCCTCGCGAACAAGCATTCATCGACCCATCAAATGCCGGTGCTACAATAATTAATCACGAACGAATATGTATACCCTCTTAACCTCTTAGAAATATAAAACTCTCCCGAAACAACAAAAATGTTAAATACTTCCACGTTTACGTCAATGTTCGGAATATCCATCTGTCGCGCCAAATACTTATCTTTCGGACGCGATACTAATTGTCTCTTCCAATCAGCATGTTCTCTGTTACCCTAAAACATTTCTCAATCGAATAATGATCCCTTTCAATTCACCATATGCTCATCCATTTCAATTCAACGCAAACCTACTCCTCCATTCCCGCCAAATCAACATATAAAAAACATCAAACCCAGCCCATGTTCATGACAAAGTTGCAGTGGAACTGGAATGCCTCCGCACTCAACGGTTTTGTCAAGAAATCAGCATGTTGCCATGCCGACCGCACGTGCGTTATGGAGATCGTTCCCTTCGCAACTAGCTCCCTCAGGAAGTGATGGCGTACATCGATGTGCTTCGAGTTCGAGTTGGTCACGGGGTTTTGCGCGAGCTGCACAGCACCCTCGTTATCCTCGAACACCGGCACACACGGTGTCCCCACTCCCGGCAACATGAAACACCAAACCTGCTGCATAAATAACACTTCCTTCATAGTCTCCGCCATTGCGACGTATTCTGCTTCAGTAGTGGAAAACGTAACGCACTTCTGAGTTCTAGAAAACCAGCACACACAAGCACCCCCACATATTATCATTCCCTCGACAACCGATCTCCTATCGACTGCCTTGCTCACGTAGTCTGCATCGGCAAAATAATGCATCAACAACCCAAACATAAAAAACAACATCAACACCCACCCCAAGTTCATGAAAGTAAACTCGGCAGTTGGCGGCGGCTGTGGTGGTGGCGGTGGCTGCGGTGGCGGCAGGGAAGGTGCTCGCATACACCACACATCCAGCACTTCCGGTGGCGTCGGTGCAGCAGCGGACGAAGTTGCCTCCCCCCCCGCTGTCAGCGGCGGCGCCACCAGCAAGGTGCTAGGGGACGCCAAGATCATGCCATGCGAGAACACCGACCTCGACACTCGCGCTGTTGCCTCCTGCGACATCGCACATCCAACCCTGGGAACTAGCTCTCCCGTGATGCGGATATCATCCTCTCTTGTCGTTGCCCTCAAAATAGATTCGTAGGCTTGGGCGCGGGAAACGTGAAAGGTGTTAACATCTACGTCAGGGACAGGGCGCTTACCGATTAAACATTTCCGTTTGCTCGGGGCCAGTACTGCAACAGCCATCCCGATTTTAGCAACATGGTGCGTGGGGGAAACGGGGAGGTTGAGGGGAAAAACCGATATCGTAGGCGCTGTACACTGTCCTGCAGTGGGCGTGGGGGGAAACTCTCCCTGGGTTCGTAAATCGTCACCTATCTCTACTGTACGCTCCCCTTGTACTGTAGACGGTGCCGGGAGAAAATCTTCTTCATGCCCTTCAATCAGCTCTACTCGTAATGTAGTTGCGGGCGGGAGGATATCGTCTTCTTGCGCTTCATTCACCTCTACTCGTAATGTAGGTGGGGGCGGGAGGATATCGTTTTCTTGCGCTTCATTCAACTCTACTCGTACAGTAGGCGGGGGTGGAAGAAACTTATCCTCTTGCACTCCATTCACCTCTACTTGTATAGTAGGCGGGGGCGGGAGAAACTTATCCTCTTGCACTCCATTCACCTCTATTTGTACAGTAGGCGGGGGCGGGAAAAAAACATCCTTATGCACTCCATCCATCTCTACTCGTACGGCAGGCGGGGGAGGGAGGAAATCATCCCCGTGCACTCCATTTATCTCTACTCGCACAGTAGGCTGGGGCGGGAGGAAACCATCCTTACGCCCTTCATTCGTCTCTACTTGTGAAGCAGTGGGCGGGGGAGGGAGAAAATATTCTACATACACTCCATTGGCTTCTACAGCAGTGCCTGTGAAGTATTATGTGTTGTTGTAGCTTGTACGTAGCTATGCCTGGCATTCATCGTGTACATACAGCAGCTTTTGTAATGTTGCCTGACGTTAATGAGCAGCGTCCTCCATGTATGTATGTATGTGCTCGTCAGGTGCTTGCGCACAACGCAGCTTACATTATTGATTAGCGTCCTCCACCTTCATTATCGTCGGGTGCTACCGCACAACGCAGCGTATATCACCTCGGCTCAGCAGCAGCAGCAGCAACAGCAGCAGTCGTCCACGTTATCGTCAGGTGGCTGCGCCGTCGCTTTGCACAGTTGCACTTCCCATGTAAAGCTCAGTACAAATTCGTCCGTCACAATAACCTACTCGGCCCAGAGCTATACTACCAAGCTAGGTTAAGTATTGAATCGGTATAACTTTATCTAGCCAAATGTCACAGATCCAAATCTGTACACCAGGTACAACATGGCGTAGGTGGATTGATGGGCTACAGAGCCAAAACGTGTTTGGAGTCGAACTAAGTAGGGGAGGGATTACTAAAACAAGATGTGATTAGACCTCGAAACAGAGTTGAAAGGCAGGGGATTTGGGAAATTAAATAATTTCCACGACAGAGCCCAGTAACTAAACTCACTGGGAATTGTCGAGCTCACCTGTGTTGCTTCCCCCACAAATCACAAATAGTTATAGCGCGCAGAGAGGATGCTCTGCACGCGGGTCCCAGTGACACTTTGCCACCATTGATATCATCGTAATCGTTTGATGCGGTCATACAGCAGTACGAGTACGTACTATCAATGCTATTGTGCAGTTCGAGTACCCTGAATAAAATATATTACCTGTAGTACGTCTCGGTACTTTCCACGATCAACGGCCACAGCGTGACCGGTCTGAAGCCCGGACCCACTCCCCGCCACCCCGCCTGCCTGTGAAGTTTTGTGATAATAGCACTCGTACGACATTCAATCCGCAATCAGTAATCAATCAATCGTAGTATGAACTGCTGCTGCTGCTGCTGCTGCTGGATGATGCTGCTACGACGTACCAGGTACTGCACTGCTACTACCGTGTGTCGTCTGTGTGTCAGTGGGTCTACCCCCTTCATCTTGCTGCAATGATTTGTACTCGAAGAACAAGAACTATCTGCTACTTACTTACGACGTATATAGAATACGCCTGACGCACTCCTCTACTTACTCCATCGCATCGATATATTCCATAGTAGACATAGAGAGAGAGAATCCTTGACTCGTACACGGGGTTTGTCGGCTGTGCGGGGAGTGCCCCGACCCGCTCCCCGCCGCAAAGTTTGTAATGTGTGGCGACAAGAATACTCTTGTTGCCCTTGTACGCCTGTACGAATAATACGTACTGCATTCAATTCGCCATCAATCGCATCAATCGTAAATATTCCGTGTGTGTACGTATTTATACTAATACGTACCAGGTACGAGAGTACGAGTACAGTCGTGCAGCATGTCAAGATGTCAAGTGTCAATTATGTAATGCGGAGCGGCGTAACTTGTTGTGTCGTTTCATTTGGCGTTACAGTTTGCACGAACATCATGGACCATGGACCATGGACCATGGACCATGGATCACATGGATCATTAAATCGTGGATAGACTCGGACTCTCTCCCAAGGCATGGGCCATGCGCCATAGAAAGCACGACGATTGGTTGTGTGCTTCGCATGACACACACGAACGACCGTTTGACACACTCCGGGTCATGTACATTATTTGCTATTTTCGTGGAAGTAGATGGAAACTTCCATGGAAGTTTCCACGACTTCCATGGAAGCTTCCACGACTTCCATGGAAGCTTTCACCGCTTCCATGGAAGCTTCCACCAATTCCATGGAAGCTTCCATAACTTGATGGAAGTTTCCATGGAAGTCGATGATGCTTCCATGGAATCGGTGGAAGTTTCCATGCAAGCTACTAGTGGAAGTTTCCGTGGAAGTACCGAGTGGAAGCTTCCATGGAAGCTTCCATGGAAGCTTCCGCGGACCAGCATTTACTTCCATTGACTTCCGTGAACTTCCATTCGTTATACTTTACTTCCACGCCTTCGAGACTGTCTGTGGAAGCTTCCACTTTTTCCATGGAAGCTTCCAGTGCTTCCACTGCTTATATGGAAGCTTCCATGGAAGCTTCTTCCCCGGAAGTACACGGATGCTTCCACGGAAGCTTCCACGGAAGCTTTCACGGCGGCTTTCGTGGGAATAGAAGCTTCCACGAAAGCTTCATGCGGAAACTTCCGTGGACGCTTCCAGAAGCATCCCATGGAAGCGTCCAAGGATATTATTTTACTTCCGCGGGCTTCCATGATCGTCTATGGGGTTCCATCCACTTCTGCTTACCTCAACTTCTGCACATTAACTTTGACATGCTAGCTCTCCTTCCGCTCGCTTCCATGCGCTTCCACGTACTCCATAAATATTCACGTAAGTACCTTGTCTTCTACGGGAGCAGATTGAAGCTTGCACGGAAAGAGGTGTCTCTAATCTTCCACGGAATGAATCAAACCAGAGGTTTCTACGTAAGGAGGCGTGAAAAGCGGTGATCCCCATCGCAGTACCGAAACAAGCCTTCTCTGAGCTTGTTTGAATTCCACAACTGATTTTACTCGCATTGCTGTGTTCATGTACGTTTCTTTTCACAGACTTCAATTACACACGTTGTACGTACATCGACTTGTAAATACTCCAGACCTGGGGAGGAAGCAGCTAGCTCGTAGAAAGACGCACACAACTAGCTTCCTTGAAAGACCACGGTGCCGGTTTAGCAGTTAGGCGTGGATGACAACCTTAGCCTTCCATTAAAATATTCTTCGAGTAATACAATATGGGAGCTGTGCTGGGAATCACTCTTATCTACGGTAGACTCTCTACAAGTAAATAGGCCGATGTATAACTCAAAATGTCTGGTATTAGTGAAACGCTTCCTATTACACGTTTTTAGGCGACTTTCAAGCAGTACTATATTTTGTGTTTCAAGCCATTCAACAGGCAGTCTACATATTATGAATTGGTTCCACGTTAATCATCATATTGTCACGCCATTGTGTGTTGTTGATGTTGCCTCGAAGTGGTCCCGTGTTGTTCAAGCGAATATATATATATATGGATGCGACATACCAAATCGACACAGACGAGAGTTATAAATGGCTGTTAGCGGTTTGTAGAACGTATCGATAGATAACACACATGTTGGAGGGCAATAGTAAGCAATGAAGGGGTAGATTTAATGCACAATCTTTATAGCCCTGCAATATTATGAACATACACCTGCATATCATTTCCACAGCACAAAACGTTCACTTCGAAATTCCCTGCCAGGGGACGCCCTCAAATACGTTGCGTTTGGCGACACTCGCCCGCAGGAGACAAATGGACAGAAGTTGAGATTGCTAACGTTTAACGCCCTGGGCCGTACTCTCCGCCTCTCCCCGCATCACCAGAAGAACATCGCGCATTTCTTCTAGAGCGTAACGTCAACGCCAATCGTGTTGCGGTTTACCAGACGCCCTCTGTGCTTAACCCTGCGGAATCAGATACCTCCCAAAGTGGCTAAATCTGCTTAATCCTAGAGGGTTCACACACAACCTAAGGACACCTCTTCCGCCGCCGCCACACAAGCGCAGACAGCAACAAGAGGACAACACGGCAGTCCGTCAATGGCATAGACTTTACCACCAAAGTTGGCACCGTCCTGTCGTAGTCGATCCCACCACGGAACGCGAGAACACACCAATGTACGGTGTAACGGATGTCGTCTCAGCCTTCACGAAAAATGTGTCCGGATCCAACGAAAAACCCACGGGAGCAACATATCATAGCACCAGTTCAACCAACTGCATGAAGACCAATATACAACAAGATCTGCCACGTTCCACCGCTACCAAACGACCACCGTTTACGTAACCAACTAACCAACTCCACGCAAACGCCGACCGCAACAACCACGTAAAACGCAGTCCTACGGTTCGGCGTGTAGGAATCAATCAAAACAACACAACAAAGCTTCTTAGGCGCTTTCTGTCCTCAAGCGCGTTAGACGAAACAACGGCAAGCACGCTTCAAGGCACCAATCCGTGACGATGAAGGTAAAGGCATCACAACTGTTAGCGCCTCCCTCCCACCCCCCCCGTTTTGCCACGATGCATGCGCCGCCTACCACAACAGATCAAAAGAGATAAAAAGCTAATCAAGGATGCGCCTTAGTGCGAACACACTCAATACGCCCTCCCCTTCCCACCAGCCGCGACCAAAACTCAAGTCAAAGACGCACAAACGACGCACATCCCTTGTTTTTGTTGTGGAGTTGTGGAAACACACTTAACCCTCCGTCCCCCTCTGCTGCCAACACTCAACCACCGACGGCAACAAAAGAGTGCAAGGCATGGCATTTACTTGTGATGAAACTACGCCATCCCCACTCAATAGGAAAAAGCGGCAATTAAGTATAGGTTATGTCTGATATGCATCAAGACAGTACCTCTGCCCCCCTTCGCCCCCGACGATCACTCCTTACGTATTGGCAACTACGCAAGCGCCAATCGCAACCGGACTTTAACAGGGCAGTACAGGCCACCTTGTTGAGACACGAACATCGTCGGAATTTGAATTTTGTTCCGTAGTATTTTTCGTTATTCCATGGGATTGGTAATCGCGTAGTTGGTTTCGATTTATAATGTGTTTTTACCTTAGTGTTAGTATAGGGCTCCCCACGTGATCACCCCCAGATAAACAATGGTCCACCTCTACCGAGGCATGCGTTCATGGCCCAAATGGCGTAGTGATTTGTGAATATAACATGGTGCACACCCCCGCCCGTAGCCCCCCCCCCCCCCCCATCCCCTAACGACCACCACTCAACGACAGCAACAAAAGCGCCGACCGCATTGGGACACCAAAAGACCAGTACCTCCTACGTCGTGGTGACATGAAGTGACAATAAAGCAACTACCAAACTCCTTCCCAGCGTCCAGAAATGATTTTTACCTAAACACGAATAATCCCTCTGCAACAACAATCGAACGAAAGGCCATCAGCGCAGCGGCATCGATACATCCATATCAACCCCTCCCAGGATCCACCTTTAGCTTTGGAGGCAGGCACACAATACACACCCCCCCCACCAACTCGCAATTAACCACAGATTAATCTACCGTACCTCGCCCCCCACCCTCCACGCGACTCGCCCAATACCCCAAGGCGATTCGCGCTTGGTGCAGGTAATGTCTGCCTGATTGGTGAAAATCCAACGTGCTGCGTCCCGGAATTGTATGGATGCGAGGGTCCATGGTCATACGACTACGGACGTGCACGAGATGGGCACATCCCCCTGCCCGCACTCGTTATGACCACCGTTTTACTCAACCACCATCACCCAGGCGCCGATGAAGGCGATACAGTAATATTTCAGCCAAAGCGACCTCGTCAAACACTGAGCATGAGGGCAGGGGGGCAGGATTACCGTGTCCGGACCAACGAAGAGTGGAACGTAATCACCCCACAGCAAGCCGGAAGTTGCAGAAATAGAAAGTCGCCATGTGTTTGTGACGGGGGATGCAACATGCCACCAATTAGTCGCTGTAAAATGCACGATAAGCCTACGGCTGCCGTTTATTTACCTACGAAAAAATTATACCCCCACTATCGTCCCGACACAAGGCAACGTGTAGGTCCACGCCATAAATAGCTCACGTATAGCCGCTGGCCACTTCCATCAGGATACCGTTTCCATCGATGCCTTCTTTGCACCGAGCCCGCGTCACCGCGGTCTTGACGAGTGACCTCGAAGTACTACGGATATACATCTATCATGAGAAATTACGACGCAGCGAGAGGGAAAATACAGGAATCCCAACAAATATAAATCATCGCGTGCCGGTGGTCAATGGATACTGCCGCGTAGTTTTTGTTCACTATGAAGGTAGTGAGCATGTCACAAACGAAGTACACAAACACATATATCGACAACTGAACCACGACATAGAAATGAAGAGTAAAATTGACACCAGCAGGGGGAATAAATGGGCAGCAAAGGCAACCCTATAGCACATGATCCATGAATGAGACCAACATACTTCCAGGCGTAGGTTCTTGCATTGGCCGACCTTCCTGTCGGCGCCTCGCTCAGACATCATCCTGGAATGCTTAACGATCAACGTTGCATAAAGTCACGTTACTAGTGTTAAGGTGGGCTTTGGGCCGACCTCGATGTGTTTTCTTCAACATTAACGCGTCAAACAACGAAGCCTCGGGGTGCCGCGTAGTCGGAAGACCGCGAAACATTCACGGCCCAGGCATTCGCGTACCTCGCATATTTTAAGAAGCAGCGTTTGAGCGATCACACGGTTTATATCATGTCGAACATTTGCGAGTTATCTTCTTGGGTGTAGACATTAGACGACATTGTCTCATAAACAGCAAAGCTTGAGAGCAGAAGCCACATACAGTAATCGTAGCGCACAACACTAACCAGAGATACACCGTATCGGCTATATTCATACATTTTGAGGGAGGTGATGGACGCGACAGCAGCATTTGACAAGGTCTCACCCATACTGCTGACGGATGACTACCAGTGAGTGCGAATTCTACGAATTCAGCACTCTTCAACCTCCCCTGACGTTGGATTTCCATTACCGAAACCCCTGCTGCTGCATGTCTCGTTGCTCCCCTAATCCTGCCCGAATGCAACGCATACTCTACTGGTACTAACCCGTGTCTTCCCGCTAAATCCGTTAATGGCACTGTAGCCTGGTTACGAGCCTACACTCTCCAACTACCTCCATCCAGGGTTTGCAGTAGAAAGTAGTAGCCTGTATCGGGTGTGTTTTATTATAATCTAGTTTAAGGGTGGTTCTTATCGAGCAACTGTTTTACAGAATTTATCATGTTTTTGCCCCAAACAAAACGGAAAAGCAAGAAAAACAGGATTGATGTGGGGACTTTGGAACTTTATCAGAGGGAAACATATTTGGAAGGCTCCGCATTTCAATATTTTGATTTTGTTTTTAGAAAATATTAAAAATCCTGAAAATTGTTCGAAACTGTTATGTGGAAATTTTGGAAAAGGTTGCTCGATAAGAACGACCTTAAGTGTGGATAACATCCAGCACTTTTTACAAATGATAGTTCCAGATTAAAACGCAAGCAAAACAAAGTGGAAGATTGAACGAAGGAAATCTGGGTTTATTGAATCGTTGGCATTATTGAAAGAGGGGACCGTGAAAGGTTTATCAAGTATGTATAATGGTGGTGCAGTTATTAATTGTTGAACTAGAGACACAGAGGTTGGGAAGGTTTGAGACAGGAAAGAGGGAGACCATCTAGTATGGGGCTCTACTCGTGGTGTTGACGAGCAGGAGTCTGGAACTGGGTGAAAGGCCGGGTAGTTGAAAGAAGACCCCCCCACGCCCTTCCCTCCAGTACTTGTTACAAAAAGTAACCCCCCAAACATTGATCGACCACACCATCAGCTCTATTTAACCAAACGCGCACAAATCGTCACAAGAAAGCAGCCGTGAAGGTAGCGAAAATAAATGTCAACTGACCAAGCCGACCACGTACGTATCGTTTTAGGATGGAAACATATCACGACCAAGCGTGCGGCCTGACTGTGCACATTGCACCCACGAGCAATCGGGGGGTTGGAATATCGAAGGCGCCACGCAATAAGGAGTAATTTCTAGGTCGCGTCGCCTGCGATGTAAAGCAATATCCACTAATATAATATCTACGACAACACCAATGCACAAAAATGTACATTGTACTTTTTAGACAGAGCACTCTACACAGACCAAAAACGAACCACAGAAAACAAGTACTAATATTTCCATATGCAAACGCCCGTTCCAGTCCAGCGCGACATTGTATTGTGAAAATAAACATCATATTTCTGCCGTTCAACAACTCTCGCAGGTTTGGGTCACTTTCAACTATCCTGCAGAGCAAGTTGCTATCGAGATCTATACTATTTGTACCAGTTAAAAAAACCGTAGAAGACAATGGGTTAGATATCACGACAAGACTCACACCCCCAAAGGCACACACGTGTGAGACTGTTTTGTCAATATCTGCCTCGCGAATCCCAAAGAACAGGTATACAATATTACGTCTTCCGGCAAAGAAAAACCTGCCGCTGACCCCGTGTCGGTTAGATCTGGGTCGTCCCGGAGAACACTGGCAGCGCCCACTCTTGTTGAGGATGAGATCTCGTCGTCTTCCGTCTGCTTCCAACTGTACAAATGTGCAAAAAAACACATGCACGGAATAGATTGGAGCGGGACTACTGTACATACATCTACGAAGACAGTGTATGAAATCGTGATCCTCGTAAATACAAGTATGTAAATCACATAAATATGTAGTTCGAGGAAGCATCATACGCAGGACGCCAGCGATCAACCGAACCATCCACAACAAACACATAATTGTGAACGACGGGGCTTCTTACCCAAAATCGTCGAACTTCCATATTTGTGTTGCAGCATTTTTCGTTGTATGGTTAGGCCATGGTATTTATTGCTCATCGGGTTCGTAGCGTTTTTGTTTTCGTCTAAAGTCCGGTTTTGGGCGGGATATAGAGCTCCTCAAGTGGCCGCCCCCAGACAAAACACGATGTACCTCTATCGTAGCATGCGTCAAACCTCTATCGACCAAGTTACTAACTTATTAATAGTAATAATCATCAGCGAGGCCGTGTCTATGTCGTAACCAAGGCTGCATACATTTTACTACATAATGGTAAACAACATACTGTATAACAGCCGATTTTTCAAATTGAGAATTGCCTTTCCGATGAGAGTGATCGGAAATATTGTTTTTTGAATTGTAAGAGATGTACTTCCCTTACAGTATTTTGTTTCACTGTAAACTATTGCCAGTTGTGACACCCGTCGATACCAAAAGAAAAAAACGGAATCGGCATTGGCAGTGTCGAGATATTGACAGAAAATCTAGATTTATGGGCGAGGTACATCGCTCATAAATGCAAATTCCCTTAAATCCTCGATTTTACGAGCCTGACGAGGTTGATTTCAATTAGTTTTCGTGGATGGATACCTACCATCAAGGAACTATTTTCTAGGACAATTTTTGATCGTGAGCGAAATACAACTGTTAAACAATAACAAAGTACTATTATTAATAATAAAATCGATTATCATTCTCATCCGAAAGGCAATTCTCAATTACGAAAATCGGCTGTTATGTATACGAACTCGCGACCACGGAATACTACGCAAATCCATAAAAACAAATAACCGGGACACGCGAGAATTCCGCCCTTTTGCATAGCTTTTGGTACTACTACTGTAATAATCGCCGGAAAATTGAAAAGCGTCCGTTTTCGTGTGCCCATTACACTTGGGCCATTCTGAGGGTCAGTATAACTATGATACAGTGTGATAAGAGGTACTATAAGTAATATGTGCAATTCCGCCCACACTAAACACCATACAACAATCGGTCCCGAAATACTCTCGGGTACTAAAATGCTACTCGCACCCGTGACGATTATAATGTATTGACCAAATGGGTGCTTGTAGCTGCCACGTATATGTCGAATACAAAGGCAACCCATACGAGAACGATCAATTCAAATGGCAGGCCGGGATCTACAGAAGTAACATATCAAATTACAAAGTCCTTGTTTTGCGGGGGAGCATCTCTATAGTAAATAGGACCATGTATTGCGATAGTAAAAATAGGAAAATAATTTTGTTTTTGTCTACGAATACCGTGGTCCTATTGACTATGTATGAGTCCCCCCCGCACCAGTGTTGTGAAGAGGTGGCCGAGTAAAGACGATGATAGAAGGGAATCGAAAAGCGCTGGGGCGTTGCTTGAGCTTGGAGGTAAGCTTCTTCTTCGATATGGAAAGACATCTTGTTATTATTAACCTCTGTAGATGTAGACTAGGTGAGAGACAAAAGCCTGGATGACGAGGGCCAGAATGAGAAGTGAGCTGAGGAGGGGGAGGGTGCGAGAGCCTCTTCCAGGCTCTCGGGCTCTCATCTCCAATGGCCCGCAAGTCGGGCTGTTACAAACCCCCGCTATTAATGGAATTCCGTTACTCTGCTAGATCTACTTATCTAAGTCTACTGTCTATCCGCTTATGGGAATGTCTTCATAAAAGAACATTCTTATATGCTTACGGGAATTTCTCATAGTTATCGGGAGTTCCGACATTAAGGAACGTTCTAGTGGTTTAGAACGTTCTTCTAGGCCTGTCTGGCTTACCAGAGAGAACACGCGAACAATCTTTGCGGTGTCCCAAAACTCAACCATCTATAGCTTTAGGGCACCACATCACATTAGCCCACCCTGAAGAGTCGTATATGCAGACCACACGATGGTCAATGGATGATAACAAAGTTCATCCTAAAAGAACGAGAGAGGGGGGTCGAAGATGCGGCTATTCAAAACAATAAAAAATGAGGCTATAGATTCTCCCACACCTCGTAGTGAGGCCTAAGAACCACGGATAGGGTCATCGACAGAAGCGACCGCTGAAGGAGGGGTCATGACCAAAACAAGAACAGCAGGGGGTCGAAATCAAGACAAAGCAGACACAATAAACCCGAAACGAAGCTGAAAAGGTACCAAGTCAAATGTAGAAGGAAGCGGGACTCAAGGTACAGCCGTATGTGCGGGGGCTCATATGTCCAGGGGTCGTGAAGGACCTGAGGGAGATATGAGTGCGAGGCTGATCATCGAGTCCTGACGGAAACGATGGAGGCTACTTAGCATGGAACACAAAACACAGTCCAGAGGGGTATCGCAGGGATGACTACTCGCTATGGTCGAAGCGATCCGAAGGACAAGCAAGATACAGAAGTCGAATCCAACACAAAAACATGATGCATAAGGCGAAGGGGGGCACGGTAAGGCTACCTCGTTGCTCATGACGAGGATGTCCCCGAGGGCCAGTTTAGAGCTCGCGAAAAATTGGCCGAGGCTGACGGCGACGTCGACGTTCGCCGGGAACGGGAACCGTGGAAGCGGGTATATCTTGCGCAAGTCGATCGTGGCGTAGGCGCGCCGAACCGAACGGCGTTCTGCTTCCGTCATGGGCTCCGTGGTCACGGCCGGTCCAGTCGCAGGTGTAGGCGTGCCCGTGGTGGGCGCGGTTGTAGGCGCCGGCAGGGACGTAGTCACTGGTGTAGGTGAAGACGCTGGTCCGGGTGTGTGGGAGGCTATTGTAGGTGTCGTTGCAAGGGGGGTTTGTGCAGAGACGCTGGGTAGGTTGGCCGGGGTGGTCCACGTATGTTCCCGTCCGGCATTGGCGTGGAAGTGGCGGAGGGAAAGGTGGAGGGTGTTCGCTGCCTGGACGAACTCTGCGGAGACGCCTCCTGCGGTGGCGCGGAACAGGGCGATTGATACCGTAGGGTCGGAACCCGGGGGGAACATGCCCCACATGCGGTGTGCCGCCGAGGATACCTCGGCGAACGCGGGCCCACGCGTGTGCTGTATCGTGTGCAGCGGGACGCTGATGAACTCCCAGTCGATTGCTTCGAACGTAATGGTCGAGGGGGGTAGGGGCTCGTAGGGCATGTTGGAGCCGGAGCTGGAATGGTCATGGTCGACCCAGGCGACGCTGCAGGTGTGCGAGCGAGTGCTCCTTGCACCGGCTGGGATGGAGAGTTCGCCTGCACCGTTGCAGACATGGGCGCAGCCGGCTGCACCGTTTGTTTCATGGGTGCTGCTGGTTGTGCCGTCGTGCTCATGGATGCAAGTATGGTCGGGGCCAGCGAGCTCAGAAGAGAGTGGCTCTCCTCCAGTTGGCGGAGAAGGGACTGCCGTGCGGCCATCGCCGCTTGGTGGGCGGTGAGGGTACCGCCCGAGGTCGTGGTTCCCGGCACGCTCGACTGGATGGAAGTTTCCGCCGAGGGTTCCTCAGTTTTCACCTTGGCCTCCTCGGTGCCTTCATTCTGGGCGGGCTGTTCCGCTGTGGGGGTGATCGTGAGATTGCCCAAAAGAGCGTCGACATTGGGGTTTTGGCCCTCCGATTCGCGGAGGGACCTCGCAGTGTATCTCGTTCCGCGGGTCGTGGGGGAGCCGGGGGTGGGCGTGCCAGACATGTTCGGGAGGGAGATTTGGTCGGTCGAGTAGGTGTTGGGGTTCAGGGGGGGTTAACGCTTGCACGGGAGCAGAGATGGGTTGTGTCGAAGCCGGGTGGTTGCTGATGTCTCCACTTGGGTTGTCCAGTGAAGAGGATTAGCAGATCCAGGCGAGGAGCTGGGAAAAGTGGCTATAACCACTATCAAACCGAACACCACGAAGAAAACAATTCACGAACAAGACCGAGAAAAACAAAATCAAAAACAATAAAAACAGAAATGCGTAAAAGATGGGGACGTACGGGAGGGGAAAGATGGTGTGCCACACGTTGAGTGCATTATCGACTAAAATGTCACGGAGTACGGGGGAGTCAAATATATGGTAAGATTCCGCACTGTAAATCGATGGTAGTCGAGTCTACGTCACTGAGGTTATGTTTATATAAAATACGAAATTGGGGAGTAATTTTGAATATCCCCAAAATTCTCAGGTATGATATCAGGTCGTGACAGATATTGGGCATAGGCAGTGCAAGGCCGGTCGTGCCAGTACAATTGGAAGTACTGGAAACAAGGCAGTTTGGCGAGCTAAAAAAAATGCAGCATGCCGGCACTACTGGGTAGGTGCTCAAAGTATCGGACGAAAAAAAAACAAAAAACGGGGCAGTATGTCTGACCATGTTGTGGAGACAAGGATTGGTGTATGCCCTCAATTTTGAAGCTCGACGCGCTTATCGGTAGTTTGAGTAACCCCAACTATATATATGTGAAAACGTGTGGCAATAAAACGGAAAACTTCTCCCAGTACGTCGAGAAAGTGGATGTGTATCGAGTGCGAGCGACTATGCACGAAAAACTCGAGTACACTACTGCGGCCGTTTTTTGTTTTTGGCCAGCATTTAAGTACTCGTGTGCGGCCGTATTTCTATTTTAGCCAGCAATTAACGCTTATTTTGGTGGTAGCGGGTCAAGCAACGGGTCGTCGCCCCGTTTCAACGTTGTGTTGCAATTATCCGATTCGTATGAATAAAAGCAGTACTGCTCTTTCATATCAGGTATTTGTGTAGGCAGTATTTACCCGATGAATTCGAAGAGCAGAGGGCAGAAGAAGGGGCAAACAGCAACCATTTACGGAAACGTTGAGCAGCATTAATAGCACCTGTTGCAATGTGGAGCCTGTCAACACTATTACGGTGGGGGAAAAAAAGAGAAAAAAAAAAAAAAAAAAGGACAGCAGTCGAAGGAGTCGTACGTAAGGGCAGCAGTCGTAGGTGTTTATTACTAATGGTTGGGCACTGGAGTACGGGTCGATGCGCACACGCTGGAGGCATACCGTGATAACAATATGAAAAATTGGTGGATGCCATACGTAGTCAATCTGCTTTAAAAAAAAAAACATCCGGTACGTGCTCTAAGTCGGGCAAAGAAAAACACAACAACTGGCAAAATGACAAGGGGCCGCCATCGGCATAGTGGAGCCTTTTCTTGTGGTACCTAACTGGGGGAGGTGCACTTTTGCTTGTTGTAGTCGCGCTTTTGCAAAATATTTGTTTGACCTGACATAAGTGCTACGGGGTACTGCTGTATAGTATACGTGTGCTCGGGTACATACATACGTACATAACGTTCGTTCGTATTATACGTGCATATATGTCTCTGGTAGGGGTACAAACGGGCTCTGCTATACTGTCGTACTAATGTCGCCCCGCTTCTCGTACGAGAGCTCGAGTATACAAGTACATAGGTTCGTATATACTTGTATATATTTCAAGGTAGGGGGGGGGGCAGTGGACTCTGCTGTACCTTGCACGGGCAGGTCGATTGCCCGCAGAAAAATAAGAAACACTGACTATGATAGTACGTGCACTGCTGCACTGCTGTACATATGCATAGCACACCCTGTTTGAGCAATGGAAACAAAGAGAAATCTACGAGGCATTGGGTACATGTACACAAGCCTGAAGCCTTGAACGCTACGCTAGGGAGGAACGTGTTGTTGTCGCACAAAAATCGGTACGCGTCGGCACTTGTTATATTCTGGAAAAAACAAAAGTCCAGAGAACAACCTGGTGTGGGTATGCTTCAAACATAAGGACGCGCAAGGCAGACGTGGTAGAGGGCATGAAATTTGCAAGCGTGCTAGTCGATCGCATGCATCAAGAGAGCGCGCTCATTACTGAGTCTGGACGGCGACCGTGTGTGCTTCATAGATAGCCCAACGAGAGGAGCAAGTGATACCTGGTACTACTAATACTACTACCACTATTGCGGTGCACGCGCGGGTTTCAATCCACACGTCCACACGTCTCATCATATCATAGTTCTTCACAGTGTACGGTATGATATCGTGACATCAAGGGCTAGAAGAGAGACAGGAACTTAGCTAATGAACTACGAAATGCTCTACTTCGTACCAGGTACTTGGGCTACAGCGCTGCTCGTAGTGAGACTGTACCCTCTACGCGCGGAGAAGACACTGCCGTGTGGTCATGTGCTACTCTGCTCTACGAAGCTGAAAATAAACTAAAGGTACAAATAATATGACTTCTTCTATTCAACCCTTGTCTGAATGGGAAACAAAAACAGAGGGAAAAAAAAAAATCACGTAGGGAAGAGAAGTGGAGGTGCTCCAAGCTCAGCGGTCGTGCCGGACGACGTCAGGTGTGAAGTACCAAATCCACCCCATGAACGAGGAGGGGTGTGTCGTATGCACGCGTCCGAGGCAGAACGGGAAGCCTTCAGTCGATCCACTGCGGCAGCGGTGATGAACAACTGGGGCGAACCGTGTCGAGCAGGGCTACGTGGCCGCGACGCTCGGTGGTGGTAGGTCCGCTATGCACCAGGACCTTCGTCGTGAATGACGAATCATCGATGGTGAGAACACAACCGATGAGGCAAGGGCCATGCTCAGGTATCGGTCGTTGGGAGTCAGTCCGGCAGGTTGACGCTGCGGCGGAGACTGCAGAAACCGAGGGGAATTGACTCACGGGTGGGGGGTCAGGAGTGAAGGGTGGCAGGGGAAGACCGAGCGGGGAAGTTGGCGTGGTTGCCGGGTGGGTAGGGACGCTGGTCTCATGAATACGGTTGTGGGTGGGTGAAACTCGGATGAAATGGGTCGGCGCGGAAGGTGGCTCGGGAGGGGCGGGAAGGGTGGTGGGTTGTGACCCGGGCGTGGACTTCTGGGGCGATAGGGGCCAAGGTGTTGGCGATGGTTCATCAATATTCGGCCCAGCAGGTTTTGTCCCCGCCAACGCGATGGGTCGCGAGCCGAGGGGTGGTTGGCTTTGAAGTCGATGCCCCAGACGAGGTCGTGTGGGCTGGCCTCGGCAAGGTGCTGGGTGTCGGTGGCCGCGAGCGCTTGTCGCAGGCCCGAGTTGCTCCGATACATGTAGAGATTGGCCGTGTAGACGATATCAGAACGATGTCGTTCCCAGCACTCCTGATCGAAGCCGGGGATGGTTTGACCAAGGGCTTTTTGTACGCCAGGGTCGGTGGTGGAGCGGATGCGGTGCTCCGTTGCGGTGTCGCCGAAGAGGGCGGCCTTCTTCGCCATCATTATTTGTCCGGCGCAGTTGTATTTGAAACCGTCGTAGTCGATGTCGCATGGATATCACTGCGAGAAAATGGACGTGGAATGCCAGAAAAAATGGAAGTTGTCCCGGGATTCCGTGGCTTCGGAATGTAATGGGAGGTGTGTAGAAGGGCTATAGCCCTGAAGCGACATCGGGGATGGAGGCAGATCCGAATGAACGGAGCTGTCTGTAATCCCCGAGTGTGCTGGGGGTTCGGTCGGCGGAGCCGATGAACCGGGAGGGTCCACGGTGGTGCGTGTTCGCGGGGCGGGGATACCCTGGCGGGCCCTGTCCTCAAGTACATGGTGAGCAGGGTGAAACTCGCTAGGAGGCGCCATCCCTGTTGTGGTTCGTGTCCTCGCGATGCCTGGGGCTTCTAAGGAGTACGGAACAGGGGGCTCAAGGCGGGTTCTGGTCGACGATGGGCGCGAGTCGTCCGTCTTTACGACGGGGCTGTCCCTCGAGCTCAGGGACAGCTGTGCTGTCAACACGGCGGTAGCTGCACGGATCCCATCATTCGCGGGTCCGGGTCTTCCGCTCGTAGTGCGGACGTCTTGTGACGAGCGCGGGTGAAGCCGCCGGGACGGGCTCGAGGCGGTCTCTGGGTGCGATGGCCTGGTGATTTGAGCAGTAGAGTCTTGCTGTCGTCCGGAACCGCTGATAACCGTAGTCGTCGAAACATCCTTCAGGTTAGCAATTCCTATTGGATTCTTGGCGATTGTCGGCAAGCAGCGTTGCGCATCGTGAGAAGACGTCGAGGAGAGCATCCCGGTTGGGCTCGGCGTCTTTGTCTCCTCTCGCCCACACCTCAAGGCAATCCTTTAGGGAAAAGGATCAGGGCTTGAGTGAGTGGGTGGGTTTGGGTTGGGTGGGTGGGGGGCGGGGGCAGGGGGCGTTGGCGCTTGTTGAACATGGTGTGCGCGAACTCCGTGGGGGCCGTCCAAGCTCGCAGTCAGTGCTGTTGGTGGAGGTGCGGCTGTCGCTCCACCACCGGCCTGTCAGTTGGTGCGGAAGGTACCCGGCTGGCGATGATTGGGGTTGTTGGTGAACCCCTGGCCGATTCGCATGTTTGCGGGAGGGGCGGGTGTGGTAGTGGTGGAGCCCGGGGTGTGTACCGTCAAAGCGGTAGAGGGTGTTGGGGCTGGCCCCGAGGCGGCCGCAGCGGCCTCGATTTGTGGTTGCTGCCCGTGGTGGTGGTTGTTGCCGCCGCCGTACGAGCGGCCGTGGTTGTGGCGCCCGTTGTTTGAACGACCGTTGTTGCCGCGGTGATGGCGGGAGTTGTTGTTGGAACGGTGGTTGTTGTAGTTGTTGTTGTAGTAGTTGTTGTTGCGGTTGTGGCGGTTGGAGTTGTGGTCGACGTTCCTTTCGTACTTTCCCCGGCGGTAGGAGCGCATTCTTTGTTGCCACTGCCTAAAGGCGTGGCCACCGTCGTTCAATTGTCCGAGTGCCGGGTTGATGATGCCGGACGTATTCATGAAGGGCTTGTCGCATGTCTTCATGCTGTGATCCGTACAGTTCAAGCAGCGTCCACCGTAGTCGCGAAGGGCTTGTGCGCGGGCCGAGCTGGTAAGCAGTGGGGTCAGCAGAGGTGGGTCGGGGGTGCTAAAAGTAGTTGTCACCATGTAGACCTCTTCGAAGTTGCGGAGCGGCCAGTCCGACTCGTCGGTGCTAAACGGGTCGGCGTCGTTGTCGGTGACGTTCATGATGATGGGGTTATGCTGAGAACCGTGGCGGTGGGTACCGTTTCCGCGCGGGTGTGCCTGGTGGGTTGAGGCTGTCGGCGCAGAGATGTAGGCGGTGTGACCACCAGAGGAAACGGCGTGAAACCGTGATCCGTTTACGGCCGGGGTCTTGTTGGTGGCGAGCACCTCAAACGCCGCCCACATCTCCTCGACCGTGCAGAACGGGTCGGGAGTGGTCATTAGACGACCGGGGTACAAGGTCGGCATAAGTGAAAGGTATTGGCGGCTCACTACGCCGCGTGCCACCTCGATCACCATGGCATCGCTGGGTTTAAAGATCCTTTCGGTTCCCTGCACGATGATTACGCGCTGTTTGTAGGCGCGGAGGAACCGACCAAACTCGGTGTTGTCGGGAACGCCGAACGTGTGAAGCTGTTCGATGGTGAGCTCCCGGCGCACTTGTTCGAAAAACTCGTCGATGAGTCGGGGCAAAGGGGATGGCGCCACCTGGGGGGAGGACAAAGACTTGCGGTAAATCTTTTGGAGGGGGCCGTCCCATCCCACAACCCAAGGGGGCCTGTCGAAGGCCTGCTTCTCAGAGTCGTCGCTCATGACGAGGATGTCCCCGAGGGCCAGTTTAGAGCTCGGGAAATATTGGCCGAGGCTGACGGCGACGTCGACGTTCGCCGGGAACGGGAACCGTGGAAGCGGGTCGATCTTGCGCAAGTCGATCGTGGCGTAGGCGCGCCGAACCGAACGGCGTTCTGCTTCCGTCATGGGCTCCGTGGCGATGGCCGGTCCAGTCGCAGGTGTAGGCGTGCCCGTGGTGGGCGCGGTTGTAGGCGCCGGCAGGGACGTAGTCACTGGTGTAGGTAAAGGCGCTGGTCCGGGTGTATGGAAGGCTATTGTAGGTGTCGTTGCAAGGGGGGTTTGTGCAGAGGCGTTGAGTAGGTTGGCCGGGGTGATCCACGTATGCCCCCGTCCGGCATTGGCGTGGAAGTGGCGGAGGGAAAGGTGGAGGGTGTTCGCTGCCTGGACGAACTCTGCGGAGACGCCTCCTGCGGTGGCGCGGAACAGAGCGATTGATACCGTAGGGTCGGAACCCGGGGGGAACATGCCCCACATGCGGTGTGCCGCCGAGGATACCTCGGCGAACGCGGGCCCACGCGTGTGCTGTATCATGTGCAGCGGGACGCTGATGAACTCCCAGTCGATTGCTTCGAACGTAATGGTCGAGGGGGGTAGGGGCTCGGAGGGCATGGCTGGAGCCGGAGCTGGAATGGTCATGGTCGACCCAGGCGACGCTGCAGGTGTGCGAGCGAGTGCTCCTTGCACCGGCTGGGATGGATAGTTCGCCTGCACCGTTGCAGGCATGGGCTCAGCCGGCTGCACCGTTTGTTTCATGGGTGCTGCTGGTTGTGTCTGCCAGGGGGTGGTTGGCTTTGAAGCCAATGCCCCAGACGAACCGTTCGTGTAACTCCCAGGTGTAGGGAAGTAGTGGCGTGGTATGTCTGTAGGACCCAGGGGCGCATCCGCATCGAGCACCGCACCTCCAGCGACTGGGCACGAGAACAACGTGCTGAGCCCCTATGCGTCATATATCCTAACCATTGGACCACGAGCAGCGCTGTACCCCAAGTACCTGGTACGAAGTAGAGCATTGTGGAGGGGGGTTGGGTGGTCGTTGTACCAGAAGAGCGGTGTCGTCGTCGGTGCGGTGAAGTGTACTCTTGGCGGCCAGGGCGAGAACGTCGGAGAGTTGTGGACGCCGAGCCGAGGGGATGAAGTCCAGAAGGTCGGGTGGTGGCGATGAAGGGGATCTCAGCGATGGGAAACGGATGACGGCAGAGCATAGGGGCTCAGCACGTTGTTCTCGTGCCCAGTCGCTGAAGGTGCGGTGCTCGATGCAGGCGAGTAGGTGGCGGTCATCGTCGGGTGTGACGTCCGGCTCCGAGGGCGGAACCGGCGACGATGGGGTCGGCAGGGAAGGGTTGGTCGGAGGCGTCGGTGGCGCAGGTTGTGCGGGGGCTGTGGCTGGAGGCGGTGTCGTTTGGAGAGGCCTCGGCCGCGCCGTGGCTGGGGGCGCTGACGTGCGACGGGTAGATGTCGGTGTGTTGGGAGAGGTTGGTTGTGGTCGGCGACCGAACCCATAGTCGATGGGTTCCCGTGGCAACGGCGACGCGGTGACGTGTCCGAGAAAAGATGAGGTCCGGAGGAGCTGGGATCGTGGCGCCAATGGTGGACGACGAGGAGACGACGGGCGGCCTGGAAGCCGAGCCTGGAGGAGTGCCGGTGTTCACGGCGGCTTTCTCGGGACACGGAGGCGGTCCGTCGACGGTGTGATGGGCCGATACAGGCCCGACGAAGGCTTTTGGGGGCGGTGAGGAGCCGGCGTGCTCCAATCGTGGTCCCAGGAGACGAAAATCGGTGAAGTCGTCGGTGGCGAAGGGGAGGGGCTGGATGGTTGGGATAGGGCGGGAAGGGGGGGGTACGAGCCCACCCAAGCCGATGCCGGGCGCGGGTGGCTCATACGGCGTGAAACCGCAGGGGCGTATCAGGTAAATGCCAACGGTGTCGGGGCCGGTAAGGCGATTCGGTCCGGTGCGGTCGGCTTCGGTGGCTGATTGCGGAAGGCGGGAAAGGAAGTCGGCGTTGCCGTTGCTGGTGCCTTTGCGGTCCTTGAGAACGAAGGAGTACGCCGAGAGGAGCTCAATCCATCGCCGGACGCGAGGGTTGTGTTCGCCTACCTTGGTGATATTCTCAAGGACCTTATGATCCGAGTAAATAAGGAATTTCGTGGACCAGAGGTGGCCGCGCAGCCTTTTGATCGCCCAAACGGTGCTTCCGGCCTCAAGATCGAGGGGCGTCCACGAACGTTCGGAGTCGAGGGTCGCGCGGCTCACGTAGATCAGAGGACACTGGGAGCCGTCGGCCTGCTCTTGCTCCAGCGTGGCGCCGAAGCCGTCGAGGCTGGCGTCGCAGTATAGCCGGAAGGGGCGGGAGTTGTCAGCGACGGCATCCCAGTCTGGGTAGACCAGGATCGGTGGTTTGGTGAAATCGCGAAGGATGTCGCGAACGGTGGTCTCCATGGCGGAGGTGAAGTCGAAGGCGGCGCCCTGTTTCAGCAAGGCGTTAATGGGGCGAAGGCGCCGCGAAAGGTTGGGAAGGAACTTGCCGTAGTAGTTGATGCCTCCAAGCAGTGAGCGTACCTGCTTCTTATTTTTCGGCATGGGCATCTTGACGAGGGCGGCGACCTTATCGGAGTTGGGGCTGAAGCCGCCGGCGGTGATGGTGTGGCCCAGAAAATCGGCGGTGGTGGCGCCAATTTTGGCCTTGGCCGGGGAAAGCTTGAGGTTGTGCCTCCGCAGGCGCGCGAAAAGGGCCCGGATGTTGGTAGTGTGGTCGGAAGGGGTGGGGTCGAAGACGATGATGTCGTCGAGGTATGCGGCAACGCGTTCCAGGCCTTTGATGACCTCATTGATGACCTTCACGAACCAACCGGGTGAGGCACTGCTGCCTTGCGGCATAACAAGCCATTCGAATAGCCGGTTGGGGGTGCCGAACGCTGTCAGGGGGATGGTGTCCTTGTCGATGGTTATCTGGTGTAAGGAGGAGACCAGGTCGCCCACACTGCAAGTGCGGCCGTAGGGGTTGTGGTTGTGGAGTCCGCGTGCGTAAACTGTATGCTTAGGCGGATGGAGGCGGAGGTGGTGAGGGGAGCCGAAGTGCCAAATCCTCCCCATGAACGAGGAGGGGCGTGTCGTATGCACGCGTCCGAGGCAGAACGGGAAGCCTTCAGTCGATCCACTGCGGCAGCGGTGATGAACGACTGGGGCGAACCCGTGTCGAGCAGGGCCACGAGGCCACAGCGCTTGGTGGCGGTAGGTCCGCTATGCACCAGGACCTTCGTCGTGAATGACGAATCATCGACGGTGAGAATACCGCCGATGAGGTAAGGGCCATGATCAGGTATCGGTCGTTGGGAGTTAGTCCGGCAGGTTGACGCTGCGGCGTAGACTGCAGAAACCGCGGAGGATTGGCTCACGGGGGAGGAATCAGGGGTGAAGGGTGGCAGGGGAAGACCGAGCGGGGAAATTGGCGTGGTTGCCGGGTGGAGAGGGTCGCTGGTCTCATGGATGCCGTCGTGGGTGGGCGAAACTCGGGTGGAAGGGGTCGGGGCGGAAGGTGGCTCGGGAGGGGCGGGAAAGGTGGTGGGATGTGATCCGGGGCGTGGGCTGCTGGGGCGATCGGGGCCGTGGTGTTGGCGAAGGTCTATCAATATTCGGCCCAGCAGGTTTTGTCCGCGCCAACGCGATGGGTCGCGAGCCAGGGGGTGGTTGGCTTTGAAGTCGATGCCCCAGACGAGGTCGTGCGAGCTGGCCTCGGCAAGGTGCTTGTCACCGGTGGCCGCAAACGCTTGTCGCAGGCCCGGGTTGCTCCGATACTTGTAGAGATTGGCCGTGTAGACGATATCAGAACGATGTCGTTCCCATATCAGAACGATGTCGTTCCCAGCACTCCTGATCGAAGCCGGGGACGGTTCGACCAAGGGCTGTTTGTTTGGCAGGGTCAGTGGTGGAGCGGATGCGGTGCTCCGTTGCGGTGTCGCCGAAGAGGGCGGCCTTCTTCGTCATCATGATCTGCTCGGCGCAGTTTTATGTGAAACCATCGCAGTTGATGTTGCACGGGTACCACTGCGAGAAGATGGACGAGGACTGCCAGAAAAAATGGAAGTTGTCCCGGGATTCCGTGGCTTCGGAATGTAACGGGAGGTGTGTAGAAGGGCTATAGCCCTGAAGCGACATCGGGGATGGAGGCAGATCCGAATGAACGGAGCTGTCTGTAATCCCCGATTGTGCTGGGGGTTCGGTCGGCGGAGCCGATGAACCGGGAGGGTCCACGGTGGTGCGTGTTCGCGGGGCGGGGATACCCTGGGGGACCCTGTCTTCAAGTACATGGTGAGCAGGGTGAAACTCGCTAGGAGGCGCCATACCTGTTGTGGTCCGTGTCCTCGCGATGCCTGGGGCTTCTAAGGAGTACGGAACAGGGGGCTCAAGGCGGGTTCTGGTCGACGATGGGCGCGAGTCGTCCGTCTTTACGACGGGGCTGTCCCTCGAGCTCAGGGGCAGCTGTGCTGTCAACACGGCGGTAGCTGCACGGATCCCATCATTCGCGGGTCCGAGTCTTCCGCTCGTAGTGCGCACGTCTTGTGACGAGCGCGGGTGGAGCCGCCGGGATGGGCTCGAGGCGGTCTCTGGGTGCAATGGCCCGGTAGTTGGAGCAGTAGAGTCTTGCTGTCGTCCGGAACCGCTGGTAACCGTAGTCGTCGAAACATCATCCAGGTAAGCTATTCCTATTGGATTCTTGGCGATTTTCGGCAAGCAGCGTTGCGCATCGTGAGAAGACGTCGAGGAGAGCATCCCGGTTGGGCTCGGCGTCTTCGTCTCCTCTCGCCCACACCTCAAGGCAATCCCTTGGGGAAAAGGATCAGGGCTTAAGTGAGTGGGTGGGGTTGGGTTTGGGTTGGGTGGGTGGGGGGCGGTCTGGTGTAGGCCTGGCCTATCCGCAGGTTTGCAGGAGGGGCAGGTGTGGTAGCGTTCGTCCCCGGGGTGTGTACCGTCAGTGCGGTGGGTGTTGGAGTTGGCGCCGAAGCAGCCGTAGCGGCCTCGATGAGCGGTTGTTGTCCCGGGGAGTGGTGGTTGTCGCCGCCGTTTGAGCGGCCATGGTTGTGTCGCCCGTCGTTGAAACGACCGTTGTTGCCGCGGTGGTGGCGGGAGTTGTTGTCGTTGTCGTAGGTGGTCCCGAGGATGGGAGGGGGGGGTGTGCAGAGGCGTTAGGAAGGTGGTGCGGGGAAGTCCTGTGTATATACGCCCGTCGTTGGCGTGGAAACGGCGGAGCGATAGGAGAAGGATGTTGGCGGCCTGGACTAAGTCTGCTGAGACGCCTCCTGTGGCGGCGTTAAAAAGGGCGATCGCTACCATCGGGTTGGAACCCGGGTGGAAACATACCCCACAGAAGGTGCGTCGCCGACGATCGGCGAACGCAGGCCCGCGTGTGCACTTTATGCTGTGCGGCGTGGCGCTGATAAGCTCCTACGTAGTCGATGGATTGAAATAGCATGGCCGGCGGGTGTGGGGTCTCGGGAGGCATGGATAGAGCCGGACTTTGGGTAGGTCGCTGCGGGTGTGCGAGCGAGTGCTCCCGATACCGGCGGGGATCGCGAATTCTTCTGCACTGTTGCGTTCATGAGCGCAGCCGGCTGCACCGTTTGGTTCATGGGTACCGCAGACTGTACCGTTATGTTCATGGGTGCAGCTGTAGTCGCATGGCGTGCAGGATTATTGGCAGGAACAGAGGGGGTCAGCGAACGCAGAATAGCGCTGTTTTCCTCCAGTTGGCGGAGGAGTAATTGCCGACTGGCCATCGCCGCTTGGTGGGCGGCGAGGTTATCACCCGGTGTCGTGGTCCTCGGCATGCTCGAGGGGATGGTTATCCCCAACGAGGATGCCTCTTGCTTTAGTGTTTCCTCGTCGTGTGAAGTGCCTTTTTTCCGATGAGGTAGTCCCGGTGTGGGGGTGATCTCGAGATCCCCCAACAGGGTATCGACGTTGAAGGTGTCGCCCTGAGTGCGCGGAGGGGCCTTGCGGTGTACCTCGTGTCGCGGGACGTGGGGGAGCCGGGGGTGGATGTGCCAGCCATGTTGGGAAAGGAAATTTTGTCGGCCGTGTTGGTGTTGGGGTCCGGGGGAGTTAACGCTTGCACTGGAGTAGAGGTAGGTTTGGGGTGAAAGCCGGGGTGTCGCTGAAGCCTCCACTTGGATTGTCCAGGTGAAGAAGATGGGCAGATCCAGGCTCAGAGTTGGGAAGGGCGGCTATAGCCACCATCAAACCAAACACAACTCAAAGAAGGAAACCAAAAGGGCAGCGGCCAAAAAAAGGTATACCTCGTCCATTTGCGGCCAAAATCAGGTACATACTTAAAACCAAGTCAAAAACGCACTCCACGTGCGCTGCCATTGGTCAAAAACTCGTTGTACCGGTTTCTGCCTCTTCAAAACCCAGGTATACCTGATTTTGTCTACTCTGCTTGACTTTCACCTTTTTTTGTCGATTTTAAGCCAATCAGAGGCCCTTCATAGTTCCACCCTATGTCCCCTATACAAATGCCGACGCACGCGGAGACCCCCTTCTCCCTTCGCACCTCGCACTACACGCCACTCGAGCGACACAGACACACATATCTGCCTGCACACCTCCGCCGAAATAATACGGGATAGAAGGCTCCCTTTCGGGATTGTGGTTGACTTGGAACACCAGGGGTGTCACAAAAGTTGAGAAGGGAGAATACAGCAGCAGGCGTTCGTTCCTCGTACGTAGCCACCGGGCGAGCACGAAGAGCATGAAAAAAACTCTACTTTGCATTGCAAGGAACGGCAGGTTCGTGGGGTGCGTTTTAAACTTGATTTTAGTATGTACCTGTTTTTGGCCCCGAACGGACCAGGTGTACCTGTTTTTGGCCGCTGCCCAAACCAAAAACTCTAAAAACTAAACCGAAAACAAAAAAAAATAACCAACAGAAATGTGTAAAATATGGGGACGTACGGGAGGGGAGAAATGGTGTGCCACACGTTTATTGCCTTATCGGCTCAAATGTCACGGAGTACAAGGGAAGTCAAATGTATGGTAAGACTCCTCACTGAATATAGATGGTAGTCGGGCCCGCGTCACACAAATCTTGTTTTTTAAAATACTACGAGATTGGGAAATAGTTTTGAATAAACCCAAAATTCGGAAGTATTTATCAGGTTGTGACAGATAGTGGGCATAGGCAGCGCAAGGCAGACGTGCCGATACAATTGAGTATCAGAAACACGGATATTTGGCGACATAAAAATAAATTGCAGCATGCCGGCAGTATTGGGTAGTTTGAGAAACCCCAATATATATATATATATATATATGTGAAAACGTGTGGCAATAATTGAAAAGTAAAACTTCTTCCGGTACGTCAAGAAAGTGGATGTGTATCGAGTACGAGCTATGCACGAAACACTCGAAATACGTCGCTGCGATCATATTGCTATTTTGGTCGGCAATACATTTCTGGGTTTATTTGTGGTTAGCTGGTCAAGCAAGGGGCCGTGAGCCCTTTTTCAATGTTGTGTTGCAATTATCCGATTCGTATGAATAAAAGCAGTACTGCTGTTTCATATCAGGTATTTGTGTAGGTAGTATTTACCCGATGAATTCGAAGAGCAGAGGGCAGAAGAAGGGGCAAACAGCAATCATTTACGGCAAAGTTGGGCAGTATTAATAGGACCTGTTGCAATGTGGAGCCTGTCAACACTAATGGATGGGGAAAAAATGATAAAATAAAAAAAAGAGAAAAGTAAAAAAGGTACAGCATTCGTAGGAGTCGTATAATGGTTGGACAACGATTGTGACTCCGCTGTATCAAAACACGACTCGGGCTGAAACAATTATCTGGAGCTCGGGTCGATGCGGAGACGCAGGAGGCATAGCGTGATAACAATACGAATATGACTATAGTGCTATATGTGAGACGTAATCAGCCTGCAAACACTATGTTATACCAGGTATCATATTATGTAAATAGAGCAGCGTAGGGCCTGTGTGTATAGACAAAACTCGAAAAACGGCAAAAAAAAAATAGAAGGTTGAAGGAAAAGGGGCAGCAGCAAGAACAACTTGTTTGTGCCGAAATAAATCTCTTGCGATAAAAATCGAGGCCGAACGGGTCGGATGTGCCCATACTGTTTGTTGTTGTCGCCGCATTAGCAAGATAATTAATTTGGGAAATTTATGAGTGACCAACGCTGAAGATCATGCTGCACATTGTCGGATGGCAAAGATAATAGTGATAATAAATCAACCTGGCCAAAGGGCTACGGTATACCTGGTACTGGTATATTCTGCTTATTATACTGCTGTACTAAAAATGTCGTGCCGCTTGTCATACGAGTGCTCAAGTACACCAGTACATCCGCTTGTATAAAATACCAGTTTCCCAGGGCTCTGCTGTACCTTGTACGAGCAGGTCGATTGCCCGCCGAAAAAAATAAACGCTGACTCGTATTTCTTTACTGCTGTGCGGATGTACACATAATAGCACCAACGTTTTGAAGCAAGGGACGCAAAGAGAAAAGCACGAAGCATTGGTTACAGATACTCAAGCCTGAAGCCTTCAAGGAGTAACGTGATATTGCCACACAAAAATTGGTACGCGTCGGCACTTGTTATATTCTGGAAAAAACAAAAGTTCAGAGAACAACCTGGTGTGGGTATGCTTCAAAAATTAACAACGCGCGAGGCGGACGTGGTAGAGGGCATAAAAATTGCAAGCGTACTAGTCGATCGCATGCATCAAGAGAGCGCTCTCGTTCCTGAGTTGTACGGCGACCGTGTGTGCTTCCTAGATAGCCCAACGAGAGGAGCAAGTGATACCTGGTACTACTACTACTACTACTACTACTATTGAGGTACGCGCGTGGGTTTCAATCCACACGTATCATCGTATGATAGCTCCTCACCGACAGCTTACGGTTTGATACCATGACATCGAGAGGTACAAGAGAGGACAGGAAAGTAGCTAATGGGCTACGAAATGCCCTACTTCGTACCAGGTACTTGGGCTACATATACTCATCGGCGCTAGTGGGACTCTGTACCACCTACGCGCAGGGAAGCCACTGTCTACAGCACAAAGGAAAGCAATCCATGTTGCCTCGTTCACTCGTGGTGTACTTGTTGACTACGTGCTATTGCTCAACGAAGCTGAAAATAAACTGGAGACAAATAAAATGACTCTTCTATTCAACCCTTGTCTACATGAAAAAACAAAACAGAGGATGAAACAAAATCTCACATATATGGAAGAGAAGTGAACGTTCCTAGCTCAGCGGGCCTGTCGTACGACGTCAGATGTGAAGAGATGACCGAGTAGAGACGATGATAGAAGGGAATAGAAAAGCGCTGGGACGTTGCCGAACTGGAAGCAAGCTTCTTCTTCGATATGGAAAGACCTCTTATATTATTGATAACCTCTGATGACGTTAACGAAGTAGAGCCGATGGAGGGGAGAGAGAAAACGAGTGAGCTAGGGAGGGAGAGTCTGCCTGACTCTCCAAGCTCGAAGCCTACTCGGGTTGTTACCACTAATTCTCAATTCTCACTACCCGTTAATCGGATAGCAGTCTGCGGCTTCCCCGATTATGGGAATGTCCTACGAGTATACGAACATTTATATATGATTTATGAGAACTTCTCTAATTATTATCGGGAGTTCCGACATTTAGAAACGTTCTAGTGGTTTAGAACGTTCTTCTAGGCATGTCTGGCCTACTAAAGAGAACACGCGAACAATCTTTGTGGTGTCCCATCTATAGCTTTAAGGCACCACATCACAGGGGGTATGTTAGCAAGGGGTGTGCTAACGCATGACGAGCTTGGTCTAAAACCAGTTTGTTTTTCTATTCTCACGTATTGCCGGTGATGGTAAGGCAAACGCTTGAAACCGGGGGATAACAGCAAAACTCCCCGCCTTGCTACGATACCGCAAAACGGTTACCGGTACCGGTACCATACAGGTACTCATTGATGAAACCCCGAGGGTCGCACCGCAAATGCTGCAGGGGCTTCGCCGGTACCGGTACCAGTAGCCGGGGCTTGGCACACGGCGGACGTAAGAGACGTGATAACGTTAGTGCCAGTACCGGTAAGCGCGCTGGTCCCAGAGAAAAACTACATGATCGTCGCCCGAGGCACGGCAGGAGCAGCTACAGGTGGGGTCGAAGCCGCAAACTCGTTCGGCCCACTGTGAGGGGGCGCAGCAGTTGCTCCCATGCTGGTGTCCTTACCGGTGTAGGTTGATTGTGAATTGCGAATGATATCCATCCACCAGGTGGAGGTGGTGTGATAGTTGTGGACTTTTACACTGTTTTCAGGCATGCACACGTAGGGGGGGTGTTATCTAACGTACCCCCGGTGATAGATTCACAGTAAAAAAACGACGTAAAATATATATCACCCGGTGTGCTTATGTGGGGGGGGTGTGTTATCTAAGGGGGGGGTGCTTTCGTCCGTGTTATACGGTATATACAACTTGCGACGACCGTTGGGTATAGTGTGGAGTTCTACGTATGAGTATTAGGCTTTTTGGTAGCGGGATATTGGATTTCGGGATTATGTCGGGTAGCGGTAAACACAACTCCGAAGTTGCGTGCATAAACGCAACCCCTCTGTCTAAAACCACGTAAATAGATATGGCCCTTTTTTCGAAGTTGTTTTTTGGGCACCACGACCCTCGCTTAACCTATATCCCCCAACCCCATGCGGAGATACACTTGAAAAACAAAATGTGAAAAATTGATAAGTCCTGTTTACTTGGTTTTAGAGTGAGTTGTGTTTATACACGCAACTCCGGAGTTGTGTATACCGCTAGGTACGCGATTATGTCGGTGTCATGCCCAATGTTTCATTCCATGTTACCCCATGCGATTCTATATAATTCCGTGCGATACGTGATAATATTATACGAAGTATGACACTTGACGCTTTATACCTCTACTGTACTTGAGCCGTGCTCGCTGGGTGCTTTATGCCTACATTGAGGAGCGCTACTGCACCTTCACCCTGTCCGCCTGTGTAAGGTCCCGTCATGCGCCCAGATTGAATCAACACCCTGCTATCCCCTAGATGTTACCAATTATCGTAAGGTTGGACGGAGATCGTTAATTATTCATTGTGCCCGCGCCTCCGTCTCCCGCGGCTCAGTATCGCGGGCCTCCATCCTGCAAGTCTTTCCCAACGAGCAGCAACTCGTAGGTTCGTTGCTGTAGTGTGTCGAGTGAGGTACGATGCCTTCCCAAAGCAGTGACGTCTAGCCGAGCGAACCCAGAACCAACGCTTGCGGCATCTGGCCGCGACACGCCTGCGCCGAAGAATCCGGTACTTCTACGAGAAGTCGCTGTTGAAGTCGGTGATGGGGGCTCGTCACCATTATTTTCGTGTGATGGGATACCTCTTCTGGGGCTTTGTTCGCCATGACCACGATGACATTATAGCAGCAACGGTGCAACAGCACCACACTTGTCCTTTGTGACGCAACCACGGTTCTCTTGTGTTCGTATTGTATAACAGTCGACTTTCCTAATTGAGAATTGCCTTTTCGATGAGAATGAAAATCGAAAATATTGTTCTTTGAATTGTGAGGGATGTACTTCCCTCACAGTCATTTTTTCACAGTAAACTATCGTCAGTTGTGACACCCGTCGACGACCAAAAAAAAACGAAATCGGCATAGAATAGGCAGTGTCAAGATATCGAAGATCCTAGAAAATCGGGATTTATGGGCGAGGTACCTCGCTCATAAATCCAAATTTCCTTAAATCCTCGAGCTTACGAGCCTGTCACAAGGTTGAGTTCGATTTATTTTTCGTGAATCGATACCTACCATCGAGGAACATGTTCAGGTCAAATTTCGATCGTGAGCGAAATACAACTCTTAAACAATAACAAACCAAAGCAATCTGACACAGAAAAGAGGCGAAGCCCGCAGGGCAGATCCCCTTTTCAGAAAAGTCTCCTTGTTGTTCTGGGAGACAGGGGTTGAGTATCACTCCGTGAGCGATATCGCAGCTCTACAACAGCACGCCAAGGCAGAGAGGCTAGGAAAAACAGACGTTATGGCAACCGCAGCCAAAGCTGCGGTGGCGAAAGCTCCGGGGGCCACCCCGCTCCCTCCTCGCCGGGTGCGGAACTGGTTGAAATGCACGAAGAAAGGCAGACCGGAGCCGTCATAATCCGGAGTTATCAAATTTGATGCTGTGGAGTGCGGCACGTCGACGAGGACTCCGGCTCGCGCCAGAAGGAACCGGCGCCGGCGGCGGACGACGGAGCCAAAAAGGGACACGAAGAACGCAGCGCCTCTCGCGAGAAACCGGTGGAGTCGTTATTTGTTTTGTGGCGTCTGAGCGCATAGTGTGACCACGAGCGAGATCGATGGGATGATAAATTCCTCCATATCTCTACAACTCCGACATACCGGGGGGAATAAAGCGGAAATCCCCCGGCTCGACACTGCCTCGCACCGTGTGAAAATTCCAGCTCGATCGACTGGTCACCGGCTGAGGCTCTGCTATGCGGTGGTATTTACCAGGGCTGTTCGCGGGTCAGGTCAAACCTCACGGGTCAGGTCGGGTCGGGTCGGGTCAGCTGACCCGACCCGACCCGCGAAAGAATTTTGAGATATCGGGTCATGACCCGACCCGACCCGCGAAAATATTTGAGATGTCGGGTCATGACCCGACCCGACCCGCGAGATTTTGGAAACTCTTGACCCGACCCGACCCGACCCGTGAGATTTGCAAATCTTCTGACCCGACCCGACCTGACCCGTGATGATTTTGAACACCTTGTCTGACCCGACCCGACCCGACCCGCCAGATACCGATTGACCCGTGAGATACGGGTTTCATACGGGTCGGGTCGACTGGACCCGTGGTATTTCTCGCGGGTCAAAGATAAAAACTCGCGGGTCCAAACCTGTAGTCGTTGCTCGTTTGTCCGTTGGTTGGGCCTTGGTCCCTCTGAATATTCCTAGAGTGTCGTGCTTGTTTGTGTTTTTTTGTGTTTTTTTTTCTTCAGTTTTAGAATTTGTGATGTGTGCTCCCGAAGATCTTCGTGAATAGAGAGAGAGGTAGACCCACATCCCGCACATTGCCGTGCCTACCACGCCTTCTTCTCGGGTCGACCTGATAGCTCTGACCCAAGATGGCTTCTGCTTCCGCCCCGAAAAGCGGGCAGACCATGCCGCCTCCGGCGAGGGCAAGCGTACTAATTTATCCATCCATGTGTTTGTGACATGGTCTGCCTTGTTGTTACTGCTGCTGCCATTTTTTATCTTCTTGTACCCTGCATTGATTTGTGGCCTGTCTGTAGTGGATTTGGAGGATGTGTGAGCATGATGAGATACTACTGCTGTGTGGTGTCATCCGACCAGGAGTTCGCCAAACGTTTGCCTGGTATGTAGTGCTGTACAAGGTCTACAATATGATCGTTCTGCACGCTATGATATGCACTCGGGGTATCGGCACGACGGGCAGGAAGTGGTTTGGGACGCGCGGGTCCGACCCGCTGAGACGAGAGTGGCCCTCGGGCAGGAAGCGGTAACATGCAAAAAATACGGTCCTGCGGGCCGGATCCGCGGGTTCGACCCACGGGTCCGACCCGCGGGTCAACGGAAAAAAACTCGCGGATCATTCTGGCCCGACCCGCGAGTGACCCGTTTCTCGCGGGTCATGACCTGACCCGACCCGCGAATTATTTTTAGATGTCGGGTCATGACCCGACCCGACCCGCGAAAATTTGAAATAACGGGTCATGACCCGACCCGACCCGCGAAAATTTTGAGATGTCGGGTCATGAACCGACCCGACCCGCGAGATTTTGGAAACCTCTTGACCCGACCCGACCCGACCCGTGAGATTTACAAACCTCTTGACCCGACCCGACCCGACCCGTGAGATTTTGAACACTTGCTGACCCAACCCGACCCGACCCGCGACATTTTCAACACCTCCTGACCCGCGAACAGCCCTGCTTTTTTGTTTGCTCGTAGTCAGTTTTCCACGTCCTGGCTTATTAGAGAGGGCGAGCGATTGAAAACCTTCAGGTAACTCAACGTGCACCCGACCGATACCGACCGTTGTTAGACTTCTCTCAAAGTAAGTGAGTAGATACGGTACGACGCGAGAGAAAGCATGAGGAACCCCAGTGCAGTCTCACACGAACCGGATACAACAGGCACTTCACTCGATGCGTTTTGGAGCCTGTTCTGTGACCAGACTTTATGTGATATAATACCAGTACCTGGTACCTGGTATATATGATTTTTATACTTACCTGGTATGTGTTTTGGCCATGAGCTTCGTACGTAGCTGATGAGAGAACAGCAGCAACCACAATCACAACAACATCAACCCGAGGAATACGCGAGCAGGTATCCAGGTATACGCGCACGGAGCTGCCAAGATACGGAAAGACTTGCGATTATTTTAGTTTGCGGTCGGAATACGGGATTCGCGTGACGACCGCAGTCTGACGAAAATACTAAACGTTGGTCGTGGAACGTCCCCGCCAATCACATACGGCCGTCGTACGCAGGAACGTTTGGGGAGTATATATTGTTCGTATGATGTATACCTACGCAGCTTGCAAAGATGAGTTTCGACGGAAACCTAATCCTCGATGCCACATATCTCCGACAGCATCGAATGGACATATTGGTCCATACCTGGTATGTTTTAGAGAATTTATTTTCTTGTAGAAGAACGAGAAAGGTTCGCTCCGGCCAAGTAATTTTACACCGCGTATCATATAATACGTACATACAAAGTTCCCCTTCGGGATGTTGGTCACTTGAAATCCCGGGGGTGTCGCAAGGTGAAAATAGATCGCACATGCTTCATATTTTAATTTTTGGAGCAAACCTGTGGCATAGACTGTAAAAGTAGCAGCGACGGCCATTCCTAACAGAACAACTGTCACGAGATGATATCGTATCTGAGGTACAGTGGGCTCCCGGTGTTAGGAAACTTCAGGTTGGTGTCCAGGCTCAACGACTTGTTTTGTTTCTGAAGTCGATCCCATCTTAACGAACATCGCTTTTTATTGAAATGGGAAAACAATTTTTGTTTTTCGTTTGTTTTGAATACGATTTCCCTGAAAAAACGTGTATGGGTCTTATCGAGGGATGGTGTATTGCGTAAAAAAACGAGAATAACGCACAAGGGTCAACGAACACCCGTGAGTAACCAACGAGGCGACCTACGGCCTGTGTCCTCCTCGGGGCGCCGCTGCCAGCGGAAAATTATGTCTGCCAGCACCGGCTAGGAGGCTATCACTCTAGGGATGTCTTGGGTGGGCTGGCGCAGCCCCGAAGCCCAACGCGGGCAGCAGCGACGGGGATACAGCGATCGAACTTCTACGCCAAGTCGCGACCTGGTCGGTGCTCGTGTGGTTTGGGAGGCAAAGGAGTATTGAACCCCGAAATACTCCGAGTACACGAAGTACCTGAAGTATGCTTTCTCCAATACTCCTTACTTACTTCAAGGTACTCGGAGCATCTGTGGAATCTTCGTCGTCAATTTGTTTCCAATTTTATTCTTATTATTTTTTATTTGAGCCTCTATCATCATTTACTACTTGCTTCAATGGCCCTACCGCCGTGGGGGCGGGAGGGCCTCTTATTCCCTAGTAAACAATAAACAAATCGTACGGCAGGTTTTTCATGTAGCTGCAAGGCGGTGTCAAGTCGGAACGTCTCCCCTGAGTTATTTGCCAGATTTCGCGACTTCGAAGGCCCAGAGCACGCCCCATGGGCTTCGACCGGGACCCGCACTGGCGCCGTGGTGTACACGTGGGGCCCCTGCGTGCCCCGCAGCCGATAGCGCGAGAAAAGACTCGCGGCCGGAGATGAAAAGTGAAACTATTCCGGGAAAGTGTCGATTTGGTACCTATACATATATGTGAGTGTACGAACACTTGTACATACCAGGCTACGTTTAACAAAAGGGATAAACGTAATTACGCGTAACCAATCTGGGGTCGCCGTAACTTCTTTGTGGCCGTAATTATTTGAATTACGTTTGCCCCCGCGCCCCCTATAAACCGGGCGCGATGCACAACACACAGTGCCTCGGTGCACCGCCCTGCACGTCGGGCACTGCTGGGTGCTTGGAACACAGTGTACCCAGTACTGCATGAGTATATAGAACATGAAATGTCGTATACAGTGTTCAACAGGCCAAAGGAGTTCCAGCGAAAACCAGAAATGCATACGACGTACATATATAATATATCCCGGGGATACCCCTCTTTGAGCCCTGGGGGGATGTGTACGAAAATCCCCTCATCGTGGATCGTAAGTACGCGCAAGTTTTCAAAAGGCCGTTTCCCTAATTACGTGTAATTTATTTTTCGGTTCTGCCGTTTTGTATATACATCACTGGTATATACATACCGTACCAATATTCGTCTTGTTCACAGTGCATGATATAATATGTACGAGATTGGTGGTACCGGTTGGTATTACACAGAGCA
>MEHQ01003759.1:0-53746 GCA_008828725.1 Saccharina japonica | reverse complement strand
GAAGGGTGAAACATTGGATTTGCGACGGCCTATGTAACTTTTTAGGCGCCGCAAGCGGTCTACCCTATGCTAGGGCCCGTCGGACCTGGCGCTGCGGCTGATCCGGTGGCCGTGCCTCTCGGGAATGGTGGATCTCGCCTCTGAATCAGTCGACGAGATGGCTCAAGTTTGCGTGGCTTCCTTCGGTTTCATGGAACACGCCACGCCGAGTTGGATGAACTCCCAATTCAACAGAAAAAAAAGAGCAAAAGAAGTCCCAAAAGACTTCTTGTGGAATTCCGTTTAATTGAACTACTCAGTTTTGAAATCGAAATATCTTGCTGGTTATTCACGTTTCGACCAATCAGGTCAAATCAAAACAAACGAACGAAAAAAAAAAACTCAAACAAACGAAAACAAATGTTCGTTAATACGGGCCCTTAAAAGCGGGGTGATATTCAAAGAATTAAGATGCAGAATATTCTCGGAAGAATGAGAGAATGTGAGTTTTGTACGTACGAAAGAAGTTTGGCCAATCAGATGAATGCAGAAATACATGGTATGAATCGTAGCCCGTGATATACACCTGTCCAGTTCGTAGTTGTGACCTGCACGTGATAGCGCAGTGCAGCAGAGTCAGAGCTACGGGTCCAAGGTGTGATACAGACTAGTTTTGAGTTCCCAGTATGTCCGGGGAGAGCAAGTCGCCGGAGGCTGAGGTTATTCGGGCTGCTTGCTGCGCACGACGTTCAGGCGGCTTTGGCTGCTGCGCAAACCCGGGCAGAAGAAAATGCGCATGCCGCTGTAGCTGCAGTGCAAGCACAGGTGGACGCACGCCGTGCTGAGGATGCAAATGCTGTGCAAGCCGGGATCGCATACATCAAACACACACGCATACACAATGAAAGATAGAACACAGCAAAGCAGATACTCGTTGTTCGTAGCTGTCACAACTAGATCTGCTGGGTTCCTCCTGCTACTACTCGTAGCTGTTTACTACGGGCCCAGCGCACGCATACAGGACACAACAACAACAGCCGCCACAAACGCATTAATCTGAACAGCGGCTGGCTGCTTCGTGTTCTGCAGCTTCTTCTGCTGTACTGCTGTGCTGTTTGATACAGGGCGCCTTGGCTGCTTTGTAGTGTGTCGTCTAGACTAGACACCAGTTCCCGTAAAGTACAGCAGTAGTAGTACTCCTACTGTACTGAAGTACTTGTAATCGTACGTATGTAGATCGGCCTATCGCTCGTAGATAAGAGAGAGCGCGAGTACTGTAGATATGATACGAGTACAAGGGCTCCGTTCCGCCGGCACCATGTATTGTGCTTTCGGATCATAGGACATTTGCATTGTCTATCTTAATCTTGATCTCGTGTAGTATTTATTATTCTTCCTCTTTGTTTTTCGATATACCTGGTACATTACTGCTGTAGTTATTTGGTACCATCCTTGCTATTTACGACAGTGTGATGGCGCTCGCTCGTATTTCGATACCTGACGCCCACGTGCAGAATCAAGGCAATGCCAAGGGTTGCAGGGAGAATGGACTGCTGCGTGCTGAAATATTCAGTTCGCAACCTCATTTCTCAGTCTCAACAGTCAGTCTCAGAAAGGCAATCAGTCGCATTCGGTGTTCCCTGGATAGTCTCAGTCCTCAGGATAGTTTGCGAGATTTACGACAACAACAATCTGATGGCGCTCGCTCGTGTTTTGACATCTGACACATACTACGTGCAGAATCAAGGCAATGCCAGGTGTTATTGCAGGAAGAAGGAAACGCTACTACTGCTGTAATTGCTGATACTCAGTTCGCAACTTCATTCTCAGTCTCTGTCAGAAATACCAGTCGAGGTCCCGGTGGCGGGCTCAGTTTCAGTTTTGGCACGTGCGGCAGAAACACTCCGTGCCGAGCAAGCGGTTCCGCATGGATATGCGAAGTCGAGGCAACGGGGGGGAAATCTCAATTATTCTCTGACTCTCGTGTGTCTGAGCAGACTCGTATCTAGCACTGTACACTACAACAAACAGTAGTACTGCTGTACAGCAGTACGTACTACACAACAGCACTCAGCAATACTATACACACCAGCTACTCGCTACGTCGTACATACAGTACTCGTACCTGGTACTACTCTTACGTACTGCTGTTTGTTCTTGTACGTATTACAGCCAGGCACAGCAGTAATATATCTACGCTGAAAAATAAGCTACAGTACTGTTGTACTGAATCCACCCGAAAAAAAATCAGCCGAGTTTTCATTCATCCGTGGATCTTTGAGTTTTTAATTGAGGCGAGATATTTTGAGTTGAGACTCGCACCACAAATATCTCTCTCAGCAGCAACAGCACCACGCATATCATCCTCAGCGGCCAGTAGAGCCGAGATATCTCCTCAAGATCCACGCACTTCGAGGTCGCTGCGCTCGGCGGCGGCGCTTGACTCGAGAGTGCGCGCGGGCGGAAAGTCACGGGCGGAGGCTGAGGGGGGCGACCCTCGAAAAGAGCGGGCGAAAAAGCCAACCCGAGGCCTTCAAAACGGGTCCCGAGTGAGGTTTTTCATGTAGCTGCAAGGCGGTGTCAAGTCGGAACGTCTCCCCTGAGTTATTTGCCAGATTTCGCGACTTCGATGGCCCAGAGCACGCCCCATGGGCTTCGACCGGGACCCGCACTGGCGCCGTGGTGTACACGTGGGGCCCCTGCGTGCCCCGCAGCCGATAGCGCGAGAAAAAACCCGCGGCCGGAGATGAAAAGTGAAACTATTCCAGGAAAATGTCGATTTGGTACCTATACATATATGTGGGTGTACGGAACCTGTACATACCAGTACTGCTGTTGTACAAAAAAGGGAAAACGTTATTACGCGTAACCAATCTGGGGTCGCCGTAACTACTTTTGTGGCCGTAATTATTTGAATTACGTTTGCCCCCGCGCCCCCTATAAACCGGGCGCGATGCACAACACACAGTGCCTCGGTGCACCGCCCTGCACGTCGGGCACTGCTGGGTGCTTGGAACAACAGTGTACCACAGTACTGCATGAGTATATAGAACATGAAATGTCGTATACAGTGTTCAACAGGCCAAATGGAGTTCCAGCGAAAACCAGAAATGCATACGACGTACATATATAATATATCCCGGGGATACCCCTCTTTGAGCCCTGGGGGGATGTGTACGAAAATCCCCTCATCGTGGACGTAAGTACGCGCAAGTTTTCAAAAGGCCGTTTCCCATAATTACGTGTAATTTATTTTTCGGCTTTGCCGTTTTGTATATACATCACTGGTATATACATACCGTACCAATATTCGTCTTGTTCACAGTGCATGATATAATATGTACGAGATTGGTGGTACCGGTTGGTATTACACAGAGCATCCCTCGGGTTGTTCCCGCGGGAGTTACCCCGCGGTTTTGGGCGGGATTCGGGATTATCCCGTGGTTCCGTGAATCATGTGGAATCCTGCCCCCACACCTCGCACAAACCAGTCCCGCGAAAGTTATTACATCCCGTTACCGCGCCCACGAAAAGTATCAATCCCATTCCCGCACAAACAAGTCCCTTGCAGATACATATTATATCCCGTTCCCGCACAAACACGTCTCGCAAAATTCAGGATATGCCGAATCCCGGGAATAGAGCAGTAAACCCCGGCATTGCTATTCAACCCCTCCGCCGATATGGGGACTTTGACAGGATACGTACGTACGACGAGCGGGCCCGTTGACGTAAGGAATATTTTTAGAGCCGCAGTCGGCCCTTTTCCTACGGATTTAGCTCCGCCATGGCTGGTTCCCATCCCGGGGAGTACCGTTGCGGCTGGATCCCGTACTAACAATCACCTCGAATCCCGTCGTGGCTACTGCGGTAGGTCGCGTACAAAATATCCCGTGGAATCCCGTGGTTGTTGAATCCCGTCTCCGTGAATCAGTATTTCTACGTACGACCGATCCTGCAAGCGACAAGCTTTCGTTTCGAAATATAAATATATACAAACAAGCCGGTACTACCGAGTCGGCCCCCCAGCAGCATAAGTTGTCGCCGTCTGCCCCACGTGTAGCGCCTAGGTTCGTGGGCGTCTGCGACTGTACAAAGGAATGCCAGAACAAGTTTGATTATCGTAGTATACACCCAACAGAGCGTTTGGAGTCGACTATAAACCTTTTAAACGGTCGAGCCCACAAGTCAAAGGGCTGGGCGCGCTCGTACATATTCTACATGTACTGCTACAGCAGTACACCAAAAAAGTGCTAGTATGTAGAGATACCGGGTAGGCTCGGAAAATGACGAAAACGAACCAACATAACTACTATTAATAGTACCAGGAATACACATTCCAGGTGTCTGGTATAGAATGGCACCGCTTGACGATGCCTACTTAATCGGGACAGCGGTATGGATACAAGACTACGGATCTCTCATTCCACCGAGGTGTAGGGCTCACGGCCACAGCAGTACCGGGCATCCCACACAAACTCGTCGTTAAAGCGGGCTCGAGAGCAGGTGCATGTACTGCTGCTGCGGGTGCTGCAACCAAGTGCACCCAACATACGTCGCGGCGTGTATAACGGAGCACCAACAGAGTTACTGGTCGTACCCACGACGGACGCACAACTGTATAAGTCGTAACAAGTGAACACTTACACCCACCCCCGCGCGAGTGATCGGCATACACGTCCTGGTAGGGTAGCACACATACGTCACGTGTAGGCGAACAGATTGAATCACTCATAGCAGACCTCAGCAGTACGTATAAAGCCCCAGCCTCGACACGTATATACAACAATCTGAGGGTTTTAGTATCGATAGCGGCGACCGGGTAGAACGGCCCGGGCGCACCCGCAGGGTCTATCCCCGAAGGGACAAGCGAGCAGGGTTTAACCCCCAACGCATTCGGTCGAATGTAACGAGTTCAATTCCCAGACCACTACCAGTCGGGGGTAGACACCGGATCTCGTTTGAGGTGTCTACCCCCGTCGATTCGGTAAAAAGCGAGGAATTACGTCACGGTAAATACGGAGCGAGGCGGGGGGTTACGCCGTTTGACCCACCTTGAACCCGAACTTCTTAAGCCGGAATGGGTATTATATAGATTGTAGTATGTCAGTGCCCATAATTTATCTTGAACCGATAGTTCTTAAACCGCGCGACGCGGTTCAACCCCGGCTCAAGCGAGCACGTACGGTTCAAACCCGGCACGAGCGAGCACATACGGTTCAACCCAGCCACGAGCGAACACATTCGGTTCAACCCAGCCACGAGCGAACACATACGGTTCAACCCCGGCACGAGCGAACATATACTGTTCAACCCCGGCACGAGCGAGCACGTACGGTTCGACCCCGGCACAAGCGAGCACATACGGTTCAAACCAGCCACGAGCGAACACATTCGGTTCAACCCCGGCACGAGCGAGCACATACGGTTCAACCCCGGCACGAGCGAGCACATACGATTCAACCCCGGCACGAGCGAGCACGTACGGTTCAACCCCGGCACAGGCGAGCGCATACGGTTCAACCTTGGCACAAGCGAGCACATACGGTTCAACCCCGGCACGAGCGAGCACATACGGTTCAACCCCGGCACGAGCGAGCGAATACGGTTCAACCCCGGCACGAGCGAGCACATACGGTCCAACCCCGGTCGGCTAACGATATGAGGTCAGGCATTCAAATTCGTTTGTGTGCCTTTTTCATTACGGAAAGCGCGAGAGCGTGAGTTTGCAAATTCGATGAAAATCGACGAGCAGGGGAAATGTGGAACCCTATGCGCGGTAAAAATACAAATATGTACATATTATATGTATATATTATAGATGAAGGCAAGAACCGGGCGGGAGAAGGGAAACCATCTGTGACCACGGCTTGTCCACGGAGTTGGAAAGTCAAAAGGTAAAAAGTGGTGGTTAGAGAAAATGTACGACGTGGTTCAGGTATATATGGTGTGTAGCTGACTGTTTTGCGTCACTACTATTAATAATTGATTCGGTGCTGTTATAGATGTATTTCCCGCGGTACTCTTCGTCCCCAGAGTTTGGAGCCTGTCCTGTGACCACGGACTCTAAACTTGGGAAATGAGTTAGTATGAGAACAGGAACAAACAACAACAACGTTCCCACAAATCGTCACGTCCCGATCGTCGACCATAAGGGGATATATAACAATCTCGCCCAAAGTACCACGCGGCGGGGGAAAAATCGAGCTATCAACCATTCAATCGGTCAAACTCACAGCGGGCGTACTTGCAACCAATCGGTCGAACTCACAGCGAACGCACTTGTAATAACGGTACCAAAATAGCACATCATAGAGAGGCCACATAATCGGTACGACGGTGTACAGATAGGGTTGTGCGTACCCTCGTTTCACCGGGGCGTAGAGTACATAGTTAAAAAAAGTACCGGCCGCTCAACATGAAGTCGTATCCGAAACACTACTCAGTACTGTAGGCCGCACTCGGTTATTTTTATGCGAGAGCGGGTATTATCGTTCAATGGATTTTTAACGAATAAGCGCGCCCGATACCACGCAGCAGGCGAAGTTGAGGATTAGCCATTCCATCGGTCAAACCCACAGCTGACGTAGTTGCAATGCATTTTACTCAATACCACAGCGTAAAGGCCACCCCTCGGGAGTTTTCAGCGTCCACGTATCGGTATGTCGGTATACATACAGGGTTTACCCTTCGCCTAGCCGGGAGGTAGACGTAGCTGCAGCAGCACGGGCCGCGCGATACGACATCATGTCCGAAACACCCCTGAGAGCTGTGGGCCGAATTCGGCCGTCGTGTATTTCGTTCGGAGTTTATACTGCAGTACAGCAGTACCACTACGTAAAGGTTCTCTGCTGAGAGGTCTGTGGTCAGCGCCCACTATTTATGGTATACCTGGTATGCGGTAGTATATACATTACTACGAATAGCAGACTTACAGCATTATACATAAGATACCAGGCTCGACGCGTATACATGACGATGTAAGGGCTATCATACACCCCCGACGAATTCGATAGCGGCGGCCGGGCGTGACGGCCTAACCGCGCTCGCGGGGTTAACCCCCGACGGGACAAACGAACGACGGTTGCTCGGCAGTACGGCCACAGCAAGCAAGCAGGGTTTAATCCCCGACGAACACGGTCGAGTGCAACGGGTTGAATCCCCTGATGGCCGGTATGTGGTAGGGAGTAGGCACAGTAAGTAGCACATATTAGGTGAATACCCTCGCCGATTTGATAACATCGACAATACGATAATACGAAACGATACAGGAGTTGACCCCGCCAAAGACGTACGGACTTACAAGAGTTTCGCCCCCGGCCGTGTCTATCGTTGCGTCGACGGCTGTCTGGCACTGCGGCCACAGCAAGCACGTAGGGTCCAACCCCCAAAGCGCACGAGCGAGCACATAGGGTTACATCCCCGACTTGCGAACGATAACACAGCAGCCTATATAGGATGCCACCCCGACGGTTACACTCGATCGTTCCAGAGTTCCACCCCCGATCGGTGTGGTGGCGATGGCGGGCATAGCCGCCCGATCACAAAGACAGGGTTAAATCCCCGACACGCGCGAGCACACGGTGTGGCAGTACGGCCACTGCGGGCAAGCAGGGTTTAATCCCCGACCGGCACGGGCGACCGCACAGGGTGCACTCCCAGACCGTACTACACGAAGTATCGATTTGATGCCAAGGTTCTTGTGTATACGACGGTGTAGGTAGATACATAGCGAAAACGGTTGAGCCCCGGCTAGAAACCATAAATTGAGGAACCGACGAACGAAACCGTGCTGGTACAAACCACCAGAACCCCGTCCAGTATACACGACGGGTTCGACATACGCTCAGCCGTATCTGGCAGTTGTATCGCTGTCGGTTTATTTTAGGTGTTACCGTTCTTGCATAGTGGGCGGCACAGCACGCCATGACAAAGAGGTACAAGCCCAACACGCCGGGGGACCCATGGGTAACGATGGGAGCCAGCACTGTCTCCGCGCGGAACCAGACCTGTTCCACCCGTACGGGGCATGCACGTGCCAAAAATGCATATGGGGCAAGCTCGCTGTTCTCCGCAAAGCGGCGGCCATCGACGCCCTTCGACCGGAGGTTGTATAGAGAGACGTGAGAACCGCGAAGAACAATAGGAAGGGTACCGTAGAGGGAAACAATACCTGCATAGAAACGACGTGGGGTTTCGAGTATCGTATGACGGTTCGGGAGAGCGAGGACAGGGGAGCGCGTTTGCGGCCGAGGTAGTCACGAGAGCGTGGACGACGACAATACTAGGGGGCGGCGACCTCTCAGCGCAGGAGAGGTTAGAGTGCTACGACACCGAAGGGCAGTCACACATGACGTAGGGGGAGTAGCATGGCGGCTGACTTCCAATCGCACGACACGTACATGTAAGCGGGGCGTACGGTAGACGGTAGGATCACCGCCGCCGGTCGCTAAAAATAGGGGACGGGGATGCCACACTTGACGGGCGGTAGCGCAGGAGTGACAGAGGGCTGGGCTATGCATAGCGATCTATGCGGGACACCACAGGCGAGTCGGGGCTAAAAGTTTGCCAGCGTTCGCGCTACGACAAGCGGCGGTGGGAAACGGTAACGGGGACAGCGGGAGCGTAAGGCGATGGCGTTCATACAAGAGGGGAACGTGCACGGGGCACGCACGTGACGACTATTATGACGAGACGGGCGAGCGGCGAGACGTAATCCCACTTTTATATATACAGTTCGGATATATATACCGGTATGTAGTGGCAAAACAATATATATACCAAGTACATGCCGTATACATGCGAGCTCTCGAGCGCATACGCAAACAAGTTGAGACACGCGCAGACAAACAACAAGCGCACGTTCCGCCAACACGAACCAGTATCCTTTGCACCCATGACACTTATATTGACCAATCAAGTATATCTCACATATAATCGACAACCGTTTCACGTATTATATGTACCCACGAAACTGTACGAAAAATGTATACATGCTACTGATAGACCGTCAATCCGAAGTGTCGTTGCACTTGATTTCCCTTACGTCCGCCTTGTCTCTCGGCGGGTTCGTCTGGTCACCGTCGCATCGTAACTACGTTAGCTTCAAGTACATAGCGACACATGTATCGAGTAGTGCACCGTTCAACTCGGGTGCCCGTAATCCCTTGCTATAGCAAATACATTTGTACACCGTGCCGTATCAAGCGTGGCAGAGGTCCGCGAACGTATGCACGTGACCCTAACGCGGAGGCACCGAGAAGTAGGATTTCGTTCCCATCTTCCCCACTTCTGAACGTCGAGGAACGAATGGGATGGGGGGGCGAGGACCAAACGAAACGTAGAGAACATGCCGACTGTGGCAGTCGTTATGCGCGATCCGCTAGGCGAAAGCGAATGGTAACGGCGGTAGGTTGCGGGCTGCGGTATCTGGGAAAAGGTAGTATTCTGAGACCACCCACATAAAATCTCCGCGGCTGTCGCCCTTCAAGGACGAAGTGAGCGGATGTTAGTTCCGGAGGAACCGCACGAAGACACGCCCCGAAAGGCTCCACACCGACTAGACGATTTCCCGGGGGCCTCACACTCCAATGGCATACCTAAGCGCCATATCACTGTCGGAGGGGTTCGACAACTCGTACACGACTTTCCCACGGGACAACCAACGGTAGCAGAACCCATATGCAGCTAGGCTAGAAGTTTGGGGACAATAAGGAAAAGAAAGAACCCGCAGAGAGGATAAGAGTCAAACGAGCGACGTCATTGAGATAAGAGAAAGGTCAACAAGTATGGGTGTGATCTCATGCCGCAGCAGAGAGGCCTCATTGATCCTAAAACTATATATGATTTAACCTACGACGCAATGTTACAACAGTAATCTGACACAAAAAAGAGGCGAAGCCCCCAGGGCAGATCCCCTCTTCAGAAAAGCCTCCTTGTTGTACTGGGAGACAGGGATTGAGTATCACTCCGTGAGCGATATCGCAGCTCTACAACAGCACAACAAAGTAGAAAGGGGGTATAAAAAACAGACCATCCCGCCCGCCCATCCTTGGTAGCGAGGTTGTACCGTCGACAACGACATCAGTTTCGTTAGTGTTTATTTTACCGGGGTACCTACTCTCTGCGACGAGGTGCCGCGTTGATTGCTAGACAATCAACGCGGGAGTAGTAAACCTGGGTGAGCGTCTCCGGCTGATCGCAGCAGGGAGGCCTCATTGATCCCAAACTATATACGATTTAACCTACGACGCAATGTTACAACAGTACTAAAATCGATTTCCATTCTCATCGGAAAGGCAATTCTCAATTAGGAAAATCGGCTGTTAACACCAGATCATACTCGTACAAACAGCAACCGTCACGAGAAGTAACACGAACGAGGTAATCGCCATCCCAGACTTGTCGGAATGAAGATAATAGTTGGTTGAGGGACGTAGGAGCGAAGCAATCATGGAAAAAGACGAGAATAAACCATCATATGACCACGGCAAGTAGTGCTGGACAGGCGACGTTTATCTCGTGGGTGCTATCGTGTACAGGTGTATTGGCGACGTGTTGTGTTTATACCTGATGGTGTATCCTGTCGATGCTACGAGTATTCGTAAGTATCGTGTGGACGTGTGGACCATTTTAAATGTATAGGCAAAGCGGGACAACCTCTACATTGTTGAACCGTTACATGTTATCAATTGACTCGTCGAAATATAACTACGGTACTCGTCGTACATACGATACCAGGTACGACGCAATCGAGAATCTTAAACAAAAAACACAGCAGCAGTTTTTACGACGATTGGGGGCGCGTGTATCAGCTCTATGATAGAGCTCAACGGCGTAATACACCGTCAATCAGTATGCCATCGCCAAGTATAGGATGCGACCAACCCAACGACTGCGTCACGAAACCCGAACGGATAACGCCGGTTAGGGGCTCCGACCGACCCTAGTGTCACAGTTCTCAGACTCCGGTCGATGATATGTGCAGGGCGCCAACCAGGCGTCCGATGCACACACATTTGGCAGCTGATGTGTTCGACAAAAACTCTCCGATCGCAAGAAATAGACAATTTTTGAAGATTTGGACGAAGACCGTACAACGCCACAAGCAACCGCTCGCCCCCTAGACTGTAGATCCCAATGATACCTTCGAGGCCGCTATGTATATTTGCGGGCCTTGACGGTACGAAGTGGGTTAGTCGTGGGCTGAGTCTATGTCGAAATCGAAGGTCAATCGTCCCATGACTACTGTCGTCGCGTGAGTCATGCGGGTACTCGTACATATGTGTCGTAAAGTATCACAGCGGCGACACCCACGTATTTATAGTTGATACTAGTACGTATCATACCAGAAATATACATTTGTTTTCAAGTTTAACATCAGTCGACAAACCCAACGACTGCGTCACGTAATCCGAACAGATAGCGCCGGTTAGGGGCTCCGATCGACCCTAGTGTCACACTTCTCAGACCACGGTCGATGATATGTGCAAGGCGCCGACCAGGCGTCCGATGAAAATACATTTGGCAGCTGATGCATTCGACAAAAACCACAACGGCGACACGTACGCATTCATAGTTGATACCAGTACGTATCATACCAGAAATATACAATATTTTCGAGTTATACATCGATCGACAAACCCAACGACTGCGGCACGAAATCCGAACGGATATCGCCGGTTAGGGGCTCCGACTGACCCTAGTGTCACACTTCTCAGACCCCGGTCGATGATATGTGCAGGACGTCGATCAGGCATCCGATGAAAATACATTTGGCAGCTGATGCGTCCGACAAAAACTCCCCGATCGCAAGGAACAGACCATCTTTGAAGATATGGATCAAGACCGTCGTAGGACAAGCAACCGCTCGCCCCCTAGACTACGGATCGCAATGAAACCTTCGAGGCCGCTATGTATATTTGCCGGCCTTGACCGGTACAAAGTGGGTTAGTCATCGGCTGAGTCTTTGTCGAGATCGAAAGTCAATCGTCGCATACCTGTCGCGTGAGTGATGCGGGTGTGTGTGCTGTGGTGGTCTTCTTGTGTGCGGGGTGATATCGCCCAATCGCACTGGATTTATCTAAGAAAATTCCAAATCGCATTAAAAAAAGTGCACGCAAAAAAGTGCACTCAGGCCATCTCTTACGGATGGGTTCTGAAAACTGAAAATGAACGTTTTTTTCGAGCGTCAAAACCAATTGAGATTTTTTCAGTTGGCTATCTTATCATGACCCAAGAATTGAAACTGATTTCTGGGCAGCAAGTTGTGACAAAAAGTGTACAGCAGCAGCAGCAGCAGTACGAGGAAGATGGTACTACTCGTATGAGTACTCGTATATACTCGTACGCGAAAGCGCCTCCGAACTATTTCGCTGCCGCCCTGGACTACGGGTGATCGAGGTGTTCGTTGCACCGGAGCACGCAGCGCAGAAGCATTGTACCCGGCGGTGGCCGGGACAACGGAAAACACGACGGAGGGGTGTCGTTAAAAGTTGTGTTTTCCTCCTCCCTGTCTGTTCCTCGTTAGTCGCAGCCTATAGGTCGCAGCTGCAAGGGCAGTTGAAAGGCTCTCGTGGCCGACACCATCACAATCTGATCCCATCGCATTGTGGTGATGTCTGAGGCACGCGCGGGTGGGGAGCGTGGCACAGCAAGCAGCAGCAGCAGTACACCTGTGCTGTTGCTTGCTTGGCGACAGATGCGGCTCGTACTCAATCAACTGCTGCTTTTTGCGGCTATGGGATATGACAGTAAAAAAACAAAATTACTGTCGTCATAGCCCATAGGTTTGCGGTACATTTGTACGCGTGTTGCCTCCAACGATGTGTGGAACCCATAGATTCCAAATCCAATCGCCAGTTTCAATCGTGATCTCGATCGGAAATGGCGCCCCATTTCCGAGCGGAGGCCGACTTGAAAGTGATAATTGAAAAAATTGATCGGAAATGGGCCCACTTTCAACCCCGTAAGAGAGCCAATCGGTTTCAAAAACTGAAAACGTTCATTTTCAGTTTTCAGGACCCACCCGTACGAGATGGCCTCAAAATATCACTTGATAATGGGTTTCACGAAATGACTTGATAATGGATTTCACGAAGGGACTTGATGATGGATTTCACGAAATCACTTGATTTCATATTTCACTTTTGTTTTAGCGGAATTTGAAAGCCGCGGTGTATCACGAGAGAAACCACAACAGTAGGCCTATTCAAGGCCTATCAGTCGGCAGCGGGCGGTGTCGTGCCGTCTTTCCGTGTGCCTCTGCACTATTCGCGAAGCTATACACACCAAGCACGAGGTACTCGAGAGTGAGTACCTCTTTCCGTCCCCCTTGCCTCTCGCCAGGATTACAGTGTTACGTCGGTAGAGCCCATACTACTCGTACGAAAAGTTAATTAGGTTGTTTGACAACAAACTCATACTCGTATTTCTTTCTTTCTGTACTTGACTGAGAAATATTATGCTTTTGCAGAAAAACTTCGTACGACGTAGCTGTTTCTGGCCGATAACGACCCAGGCACACCCCAAACAGTCGTAGTAGTAGCAGGAGTGCACCACGTCCAATTGGCCCGCGACACAGGCTGAACCGTCAAAACACGTAGGCCGCCTCATGGGCAGGGTGGTATAGTAGTCGCAGTAGAAGTACACTACATCGCATGGGCTCCAGCCCGGGCCGGCCCGTCCAATTTCGAGATGGGGCGCGGCCCGGCCTGGGCCACCATAAATCAAGATGATGGGCCGCGGCCCGGCCCGGCGCGTCAAAATTTCAGACGATGGACCTCGGCCCGACCCGGTCTATCACTTTTCAGTTGATGGGGCGCGGCCCGGCCCAGCCAATCGTATTTTCAATTTTTCACGGCCCGGCCCATCACAACTTTCAGATCGGCTTGGTCTCGCCTGGTCATGACCATCAACCCATGAGAAGCCCTGATATGGACCATGAACGCTAGTCTTAGCGCCCTCTAATCGGACGACCAAACAAAATCACACGGCGAGCCAGGTTCCCCTATTATCTTCGCTCCGACGCACGAGCTCTCAACACGTCTCGTGTTTGACTTGACGAACGTCACTTGCACACGTTGGGAAAACCCGCTTGAAACACCTTCACCACTACTCGTGATGCCCGCGTCCTCCTCCTCGCTGTAAACGTTGGCTGTAGAAAATACAAAGTGTTCCGAAATATTGAAATTGCATCGTGATCCAAAACGCCGCCACCCACAACAATCCTAAAACACAACCTCGATCCCACTGCAGAGGAAATCCCGCAACAACTACACGAAAGGGTTTCGAAGTATGTTTGCTATCCGTACCTGAATCGTGAGAACGGGAAAACAAGAGACACGTGGCCATGAACACTGCCACCCGCCAATAAATTCCTAACGGGCCTAGCCACGCGTGTACTGCTTTTCATTCTCATCGACAGAGTGAGTAAATACTACACGTTCGCGCCCCGGCAAGCACAAAATATGTGCGTCGTTTCGCGGAGAACCAAATTGACCGCTTCAGTCCCGTACGCCCCATTGCGTGTGTGGCTTGAAGCGCGGCACGAACTGTCAAAATAACGTGTCAAGAAAAGATCGAGTGGGGCGATCACGCGGCAAGCCACACAAGCGCAGCCGCCAAGGAACGAGTGGCGGTGGGAATGCGAACATAGTGGGTGCAAGGGGGGCGCGGGTACAGAACAAAGCCATACAAAAGACGGTGAACCGCCAGTTGCGCCTTGTTGGGGAAGAATCACTCCGTTACGGTCACCAGAGGCCCCCAGCGAAGAGGCGAGAAGAAGTTTGATGAATTGCAAAACAAACTAAAACAAAACATAAAAAATACCTAAAGACAAATCGAATGGAACTTCCGTTTTCCCTCACAACAAAACCTCCTGCGCAACACAAAAACGTTGCGATTGCTTGTAAGCGCCCGCTTCGCATGCATCCTCTTTCACTACGATACGGCACAACAAACAAAATAATATACGAATAAAAGTAGGAATCGCACGGTTACAGTATATCACTAGGCGCTACGAGGAGGAAATTTGCCACCTACACCGCTAGGTTTTCTGTGAGAGTAGCATTGGTCCCCCGGCCAATCCCTTCTTCGAAGCCATAGTGCAGAATTCCGGTGTAGCCCGAGTCATTCCTGAAAATGAACAACAGAGTTACGCTCGCCGCTGTACGAGAGGGGACCCTCCCTGTCCTTGTTTTCTTCGGTAGAGCAAATGGCCCGCATGGTCCGTGCTCCCTCCTGGTATGTCAAACCCTCTTTCTTGTACGACCATATCGCTACATAATGACGCATGCGCAGCCGCGTGGTGATTGTGTTTGGTTGCCGCCTCCGGTACGCGCAGCATTGATGTCCGCTGCACTTCCACCGTCGGCCGTGGGCCCCCAGGGGTGACCGTGGCCAGCGTGTTTGTCTTTCGGCGGAGAGCAAGGAGAATCGATTTTCCTGGCCTGTGACACATTTTTTCCAAAATTAGCATAGTTCAGCATTAGTACACAACAAGAACGAACAGCCGGACATTGACAAACAGCTATGGTTGCGAGCGGTCTTCGCGTCATTTCGGTTCTGCCAAATGTTTGGTCAGCTTACGTGCTCGGTGTCTTTTTTTCTCGCGCAAAGTTCAGATCCACAGACGCAAATTACTCGCTCAAATTACAAGTTCAGTTCACTGGCGCCAACAACAATCAAAGTTCCGCACGTTTATCGCTTACCTCCATGCTTTCGGCTGCGTCCTCTTCAGATGTGTCCACTTTTCCCATATCTTGCCCAAAACCACCCGCCGTGGCCTCCCGCAAGGCCTCCTTCGCCGCCAGGCTTTCTTTGACGCTTTGAGGGACTTCTCCGAATACCCTACAGATGTTACCCGAGTCAGAATGCGAAAGAACGAAACATAACTTGAAACAAAACGCCATAAGCCCCACAAGGCCGATGTAATCTGGCCCTTAGCCACCCTGCTTGAAACAGACAGCACAAATGCACGAACTCTCAGGCTGTTTCTTAAGGAAGTTCGATTTGTTTCAGTTCGATTTGTTTTTTTCGGCCATTTATTGATGTTTTTGACCCGGAACGCCGTCGAAAGGGTCGTGCGCTTCTCGGAATGCATTCTTCTACCATCCCACAGGTACCCCGCGAAAAAATCCGCTTCTCCATCGAAGCAGTTTGAAATATCCAGCTTTTTCACAAATCGAACAATCGACATCCAATACAATTTGAAGGTACTTTCCAGTCAGAAATTACGGGAATTTTGAATAGTTTGTGCCTCTGGAATGTTATTTGTTGGATATTATTCGAAATGCCACATACCTCAAGAACTTGAAAATGCTTCGATGGAGAAGCGGATTTTTGCGTTGGATACCTCTGAGATGTTGGGCGCACTCATCCCGAGAAGCGCACGGCCGATTAGCCCGCGTTCCCGGTCAAAAACATCAATAATGAGCTGAAAAAAACAAATCGAACTGAAACAAATCGAACTTCCTTAAGAAACAGCCTCACGTTGAACGAGCGCATACAACAAATCGTGCCAGTAAATGACAGCGGGCGCTACCAGCGCTGTAGCGAATTGGCGAGGTTACTCTTCGGCCAATTCAGCAGCTCGACAAACCTCAAAGACATAACTGGTCTTGGTGTCAAATACACCTTTCACCTGCGTGCCTACAATGCTAACACCACACGCAGACGTATCGTATGCCACGCCCGACACCGTTTGCAAACATTCGACAGCGGAGACGACCGAGAGATGAAGTCATAAATTACTCTCAACGATTTGGTACAACCATAGAGTATACCCTGATACGCCCCAGGACCATCGATCATGAACTTGATAAATATATACATACTGGAATCGCACCAGACCGCAAACTTGATACCTTGGCTCCTCAGCCTCGATGGTGGTGTAGCGATCGATGTCGCTAGCCTTGTAGGTTTCTCTTTGGTCCTTTTGGGTGTCGGGAATCTGCCTCGCGCGGTGGGAACAACGCGTAAAACACAAGTGATTGGGCAGCAGGCAAAGCGGAGGCATACATGCGATCGCGCTTTACTCTTCTCGACTAAAGCTTATCGTATCTGCTAGTACCAGTGCGCTAGTGTTCGGAGCACAGCATCTAGACGTCCGAGTGGAGAAAAAAGAGTGGCACCTTGGCAAAAAGCACGTAAGCGCCATCTTCATGGACGTTGCTGTATGAGCGACCTTGAATCGACAATAAAAGGCCATAAGACTAGAAGGGGGACACCCCCCCCCTCCCCCCAGACTGGCGACTTGAAGGGGTACACTGCGAAGCGCCGGCGGCGAGGTTCTCGTTACACAGCTGGTTCTCGACATAAACCCAACGGCCCAGCACGTTGTGTGCGCATTCAAAATGCAGTCATCTTTATATAATCATTACTCCAAACAGCCCAACAGCTATCGGCCTGGTACAATAGAACTTTCCACGTAATCTCGTCTACGTCATGGCATCTACATGATATATACGTCTACGGTACCATGGTGTACAGCAGCAGTAATTTCTTGGTGCATACCAGGTATATATGAACGCATATATATTATATCCTACGACCAACTATTATGGGGAATTTTTGAGCCGTAATTTCTGGCGATTATTTTTCTAGTTTTGAGGATCCGGAAAAAAAGTGCATGAGAAATAAGGATAATCTGTTATGACTTCTCATTTCTTAAACTGATTCTGTAGAGTATTGGTTTGTCTTGTTTGCGTCAAACGACGCAAAGACAACGGCCGCCGCAACACCGCGAGCGTGGTCTCGGCATCCAAGTACGGCTGGATTTTCGCCGCGGACGTCGAATGGCCATCGCTGCTACTGCCGCCACTGCTGCTGCTACTGCTGCTGCTACTGCGACGTCGAATCGCCATCGCTGCTGCCGTTTCTGCCGTTGGTGCTGCTGGTATCGCTCCCATGCGAGGGAGAAGCGATAACTTTACACAAGCATCATAGCCCGTAGGTGCAGCTCGCCGATCGCTGAAAACTGCAGAAAGCACGGCTCAAAAAAATCCCATAATAGTTGGTCTAACTCACTTTTTCTGAGATATCATACGATGTGTTTTACTTGTTATGATACTACTATACCGTACGTAGTATGCACACACTTCGTAAAAATACCACGCGTGTAAACAGCGATCAATGTCGTAAAAAAGAAGCAGAAAAATTACATACGTACCTGGACATCACTAGTCTGAACCGGATGTGGGTGTCACAGGATATGGTCTCATAATGGTATATATGCAGTAGTCACGAAACCACCAGGTGTGGTATGCGCATCACGTATGCTGACATGCTGGCCACGTTAGGCGTCGTCCGGTCGGCGTGCCACAGCAACCAAAAGCAAGAGGGGTAATTTACCGGTGGTATTGTTGCCCAGCCCCGTGTACGTACGAAGTACATCCCCAACGAGCCCAAAAGGGGTACAGTGAGGGCGAAAGGGGGGAACTTCTCTAACTTACTAGAGGCCACCCTCGCGTACGCATGTCCAAAAGAGGGACAAGTTCACACCCGGCTTTTGATCGCTCTCGTCCACCCGCTACACATACATGAAAAACCCTGTGGATCGTTGGGAGGGGCCATGGGTGTTTGCCAAATGCATCAGGTTTTATTTCTAGTCGATTTGATAGAGTACGTGGGCGTACCCAGCGGCGAAAAACAGTGTCCCCCTTTCAGTCACGATATTGGGAGTGTGCCCCCCTTTGTGCCAAATGCTCATATTAAAATATGTGGATTCCACGATAATAAGGACGCGCCGGGACCTATCACCGACGAGCAGAAAGGCACCGCCTCACGGTGAGGGCATGCTTGTTTACCAAGATAGCTATCGAGAGGGGTTGAGCCCGCCTTCCACACGGGAAAGAGGGGAAGAGGCTAAAAAGGGAGAGCAACGAGACCAGTTTAGGAAAGCGGATCCACTGCTAGGCTGTTTTCTATGCGATTTATTATTTATATTCTATTGGGGCTTTTCAGACAGTCGCAGACGTTTTACGCAGTCGACCGTGCGCTTCCCGGGATGAATCCGCGTACTCTGCGACAGGGTCTGCGAGAGGTACGCAGCTTAAAACTCCGTTTCTCCGCCGGCGCAGTTCGAATTATTGCCGACTAGCCAAAATCTGATTTACTAAAGTCTGAAGTAGCTCAAAATCCAAAAATAGGCCCATTTTCCAACGAGGGCCAGCTTCACATTATTAGTCGTCGGATTATGCACCATGGTAAAAAATCGTACTACGCCTCTGGAGAATCGCAGGTTTGAGCGGGGAACCTCTCGGAGAGACTCTGGACTAATTCCTAGAAGTGCATAGCTGATTCCCTCGGGTTATCGGCCAAAAACGAACGTATACGTTCGAAAAGCCGAAATCGAATCGAAAACAAAACGCATGGAAAACAGCCTTAGGCGTGGAATTATAGGCTCATCACAACAACGTGTAGCCTATTCGGAAAATGCGTCGTAACACAAGGAACAAAAGTGCAAACAAAAACAACTACCGCCACCCCAACGACTTGGTTCTAGAGCACATTCAAGGTGAATAACACTTTAGTCGGCACAGAGACGAATGGGGCCTCGATACATTCGACATGCACGTGTAGCCAGTATGTTCAAATGAAAACGCTGGTCATTTTTGTTTTGTGAGTGTTTATTTACGTCTGAAATGGCCGGATATATGCGGAGAAACATTAAAATTATTATCAGTGAGGCTCTTGCCCTCTAGGGACGAAACGGGTATCGTGAATACAATAATACACGAGCCTTGCCCTGCGCTGAGAGATGGCGAAGACAGAAAATCATACGGTGCTTGAATCTACCCAGTAACCGACGAGCAAATCCTAACCAACCTCCAGCCTCTGTCCTTCGTGGCGCCTACTGGTACGATTATAATAGCTGGTTTCGGAAAAAAAACGAAGCATTCCACCTTCGATTAATGAAACGTAAGGGCAAGACCGCATCAAGGCAAACACATCGGCGAAGACCTCTTGCAAATCAGAGCTAGATATCGCGAGATATGGAGAAGTGTTCGGACATTGCCTTAATTGCACGCCGGCTTGTTCAGCCGCCATTATTGTCCTTTAGAATTATATTTTATTTATGGAGATAGACGAACGAGGTGAAGCTTATTTGCCCGAACAGATTTATTTAAAACCGCAAAGAACGACGTGTGGTGGCATTTGTAATGCTTTAAAATTGGGTTCCTTAAAAGGGGCCACCAACACCAGTTGATTTGGTGAAAAAGTAAATATATATACGCGTCCAAATCCGGCACCCATTGTCCGTGCCCATTCATCATCCTACTATGGAGAGAGGAGAGAAAGGATGGTTGGGGAGAGAGGAAACAAACGCACAAAACAAACCAAAGCAAAAACAACGAAAGTGTCGTGCGCCCCCCTGAGATGTGACAAGCAAAAAAACAAAAAAACGTAAACAGCGGGAGACTGAACGAAAGGAAAGGACAGGCAACCAAAGCACACCAAAAGCACACTCCAGGCAACCGATGCAGTTTTTGTACCGGTAGTACAGACAGGTTCTACCAACTAGTCGGTCTGGTACCTTGCTACCCTGCCTGCCGTCTTCTTGCTGCTTTCGTCGACCGCGGTTTCCCTACGAACATTGCTCTCCCTCCCCCCCCCTCCCCATTCCCTAGGGCGCCACCCATACAACGAATATGTGGCGTCTCCTACTCTATTCCGCTCTATCTTCGTGCTCAAGACGCGAAATACAAAAAAAAACAAAAGGAAGATAAATACTCCTGCTGCTGTACATTGTCGATATTACACAGACGGACTACTTCTGTAGTCTTGAATCACTAGACACCCGAGGTCGTAGTTGCCAATATGTTTTCCTAGGCAACTAAGTCCGTATATCGACAAGTAAGCCTAGCGCCTGGATGATAACGCGGGTGCCTTCACGTGGGGGGACACCCTAGTCCTTCTTTGTTCGGAGCGCCAACTAAATCGGACTAAGAGACCGTGCTCAGCGCTGCTCAACGTTCGGCGCTAGGTACACTAAATGCAAATCTTACACAAACCCGTTATGCGTGTGTTCTTCACACATAACCGTTAGGTTTACCCCTTGGCATTTGACACTCAGTTTCTGTGCGGAGTTACCTAGTCCTCGAGGGATAATCGATCATGAACTTGATAAATATATACATACTGGAATCGCACCAGACCGCAAACTTGATACCTTGGCTCCTCAGCCTCGATGGTGGTGTAGCGATCGATGTCGCTAGCCTTGTAGGTTTCTCTTTGGTCCTTTTGGGTGTCGGGAATCTGCCTCGCGCGGTGGGAACAACGCGTAAAACACAAGTGATTGGGCAGCAGGCAAAGCGGAGGCATACATGCGATCGCGCTTTACTCTTCTCGACTAAAGCTTATCGTATCTGCTAGTACCAGTGCGCTAGTGTTCGGAGCACAGCATCTAGACGTCCGAGTGGAGAAAAAAGAGTGGCACCTTGGCAAAAAGCACGTAAGCGCCATCTTCATGGACTTTGCTGTATGAGCGACCTTGAATCGACAATAAAAGGCCATAAGACTAGAAGGGGGACACCCACCCCCTCCCCCCAGACTGGCGACTTGAAGGGGTACACTGCGAAGCGCCGGCGGCGAGGTTCTCGTTACACAGCTGGTTCTCGACATAAACCCAACGGCCCAGCACGTTGTGTGCGCATTCAAAATGCAGTCATCTTTATATAATCATTACTCCAAACAGCCCAACAGCTATCGGCCTGGTACAATAGAACTTTCCACGTAATCTCGTCTACGTCATGGCATCTACATGATATATACGTCTACGGTACCATGGTGTACAGCAGCAGTAATTTCTTGGTGCATACCAGGTATATATGAACGCATATATATTATATCCTACGACCAACTATTATGGGGAATGTTTGAGCCGTAATTTCTGGCGATTATTTTTCTAGTTTTGAGGATCCGGAAAAAAAGTGCATGAGAAATAAGGATAATCTGTTATGACTTCTCATTTCTTAAACTGATTCTGTAGAGTATTGGTTTGTCTTGTTTGCGTCAAACGACGCAAAGACAACGGCCGCCGCAACACCGCGAGCGTGGTCTCGGCATCCAAGTACGGCTGGATTTTCGCCGCGGACGTCGAATGGCCATCGCTGCTACTGCCGCCACTGCTGCTGCTACTGCTGCTGCTACTGCGACGTCGAATCGCCATCGCTGCTGCCGTTTCTGCCGTTGGTGCTGCTGGTATCGCTCCCATGCGAGGGAGAAGCGATAACTTTACACAAGCATCATAGCCCGTAGGTGCAGCTCGCCGATCGCTGAAAACTGCAGAAAGCACGGCTCAAAAAAATCCCATAATAGTTGGTCTAACTCACTTTTTCTGAGATATCATACGATGTGTTTTACTTGTTATGATACTACTATACCGTACGTAGTATGCACACACTTCGTAAAAATACCACGCGTGTAAACAGCGATCAATGTCGTAAAAAAGAAGCAGAAAAATTACATACGTACCTGGACATCACTAGTCTGAACCGGATGTGGGTGTCACAGGATATGGTCTCATAATGGTATATATGCAGTAGTCACGAAACCACCAGGTGTGGTATGCGCATCACGTATGCTGACATGCTGGCCACGTTAGGCGTCGTCCGGTCGGCGTGCCACAGCAACCAAAAGCAAGAGGGGTAATTTACCGGTGGTATTGTTGCCCAGCCCCGTGTACGTACGAAGTACATCCCCAACGAGCCCAAAAGGGGTACAGTGAGGGCGAAAGGGGGGAACTTCTCTAACTTACTAGAGGCCACCCTCGCGTACGCATGTCCAAAAGAGGGACAAGTTCACACCCGGCTTTTGATCGCTCTCGTCCACCCGCTACACATACATGAAAAACCCTGTGGATCGTTGGGAGGGGCCATGGGTGTTTGCCAAATGCATCAGGTTTTATTTCTAGTCGATTTGATAGAGTACGTGGGCGTACCCAGCGGCGAAAAACAGTGTCCCCCTTTCAGTCACGATATTGGGAGTGTGCCCCCCTTTGTGCCAAATGCTCATATTAAAATATGTGGATTCCACGATAATAAGGACGCGCCGGGACCTATCACCGACGAGCAGAAAGGCACCGCCTCACGGTGAGGGCATGCTTGTTTACCAAGATAGCTATCGAGAGGGGTTGAGCCCGCCTTCCACACGGGAAAGAGGGGAAGAGGCTAAAAAGGGAGAGCAACGAGACCAGTTTAGGAAAGCGGATCCACTGCTAGGCTGTTTTCTATGCGATTTATTATTTATATTCTATTGGGGCTTTTCAGACAGTCGCAGACGTTTTACGCAGTCGACCGTGCGCTTCCCGGGATGAATCCGCGTACTCTGCGACAGGGTCTGCGAGAGGTACGCAGCTTAAAACTCCGTTTCTCCGCCGGCGCAGTTCGAATTATTGCCGACTAGCCAAAATCTGATTTACTAAAGTCTGAAGTAGCTCAAAATCCAAAAATAGGCCCATTTTCCAACGAGGGCCAGCTTCACATTATTAGTCGTCGGATTATGCACCATGGTAAAAAATCGTACTACGCCTCTGGAGAATCGCAGGTTTGAGCGGGGAACCTCTCGGAGAGACTCTGGACTAATTCCTAGAAGTGCATAGCTGATTCCCTCGGGTTATCGGCCAAAAACGAACGTATACGTTCGAAAAGCCGAAATCGAATCGAAAACAAAACGCATGGAAAACAGCCTTAGGCGTGGAATTATAGGCTCATCACAACAACGTGTAGCCTATTCGGAAAATGCGTCGTAACACAAGGAACAAAAGTGCAAACAAAAACAACTACCGCCACCCCAACGACTTGGTTCTAGAGTACATTCAAGGTGAATAACACTTTAGTCGGCACAGAGACGAATGGGGCCTCGATACATTCGACATGCACGTGTAGCCAGTATGTTCAAATGAAAACGCTGGTCATTTTTGTTTTGTGAGTGTTTATTTACGTCTGAAATGGCCGGATATATGCGGAGAAACATTAAAATTATTATCAGTGAGGCTCTTGCCCTCTAGGGACGAAACGGGTATCGTGAATACAATAATACACGAGCCTTGCCCTGCGCTGAGAGATGGCGAAGACAGAAAATCATACGGTGCTTGAATCTACCCAGTAACCGACGAGCAAATCCTAACCAACCTCCAGCCTCTGTCCTTCGTGGCGCCTACTGGTACGATTATAATAGCTGGTTTCGGAAAAAAAACGAAGCATTCCACCTTCGATTAATGAAACGTAAGGGCAAGACCGCATCAAGGCAAACACATCGGCGAAGACCTCTTGCAAATCAGAGCTAGATATCGCGAGATATGGAGAAGTGTTCGGACATTGCCTTAATTGCACGCCGGCTTGTTCAGCCGCCATTATTGTCCTTTAGAATTATATTTTATTTATGGAGATAGACGAACGAGGTGAAGCTTATTTGCCCGAACAGATTTATTTAAAACCGCAAAGAACGACGTGTGGTGGCATTTGTAATGCTTTAAAATTGGGTTCCTTAAAAGGGGCCACCAACACCAGTTGATTTGGTGAAAAAGTAAATATATATACGCGTCCAAATCCGGCACCCATTGTCCGTGCCCATTCATCATCCTACTATGGAGAGAGGAGAGAAAGGATGGTTGGGGAGAGAGGAAACAAACGCACAAAACAAACCAAAGCAAAAACAACGAAAGTGTCGTGCGCCCCCCTGAGATGTGACAAGCAAAAAAACAAAAAAACGTAAACAGCGGGAGACTGAACGAAAGGAAAGGACAGGCAACCAAAGCACACCAAAAGCACACTCCAGGCAACCGATGCAGTTTTTGTACCGGTAGTACAGACAGGTTCTACCAACTAGTCGGTCTGGTACCTTGCTACCCTGCCTGCCGTCTTCTTGCTGCTTTCGTCGACCGCGGTTTCCCTACGACCGTTGCCCCCCCCAGCCCCCCCCCTATAAATATATGATATATTTATAGGTTGGGTTGGCGTCGGTTGGCAACGACGCTGTAAAACACGCCACTCGCTGCGTGAGCTAGACAACCAGGGTGCCGTTTTTTTTTTTTTTGGCGGTCACCAAAGCTGGCGGTCGAGTAGATCATTTGTGCGGGGTGGAGAACCTTTGCTCCGCACAAGGGGAATGGTCGTATCACGTAGTGTTAATATGGTAAGGCGTCCGCGAGGCAGTTACATAGTAAAACCCATTGCTGTCTCCGGAAGTGGCCACACCAGAAATTAAATTAACTCATTGAAGCTGTCGTCCATATGCAAGTCCGCCTCAGAGGCGGTTCTTAGCAGGATGCAGCTCACCCTCCATGCGACTCGCCCAATACCTCACGGCGTTTCGCGCTTGGTGCAAGCAATGTCTGCCTGGTTGGTGAAAACCCAACGCGCTCCGTCCCGGCATTGTAGGGATGCGAGGGTCTATGGTCATATGACTACGGCCGTGCACAACATGAGTACCCCCCCCCCCCCCTCCCCATCGGTGCAAGCAATGTCTCTCTGGTTGGTGAAAACACAACGTGCTCCGTCATCCAGGCATTGTAGGGATGCGAGGGTCTATGGTCATACGACTATGGCCGTGCACGACGTGAGTACCCCCCCCACATTCCCTTGGGCGTAACCCATACAACGCATGTGTGGCACTTCCTACTCAATTCCGCTTCGTCTTCGAGTCAAACAAGAAAAACAAAGAAAAAACACTAAAGGTAAATCCTACACAATCGCTATGGGTGTGTTCTTCTCACTAAACCGTTATTTCTACCTGTCGACATCCAGCACACACCCAGTGTCCGTGCCTATTCTTCATCCTAGAGAGATACAAGCTCTGTGGTCTCAAAACCACGACCCAGATAAACTACAACGTAATGCAGTGAGCTGAGTAGACACTGTTATGCCATGCACGACTGCTACGGCATAATATCTACGCAATCCAGATGCGTTGAAAGAGAGAAAACCCAAATAAAACATTTTCTTCAAGCTGGCTTGCTCAGGTTTGGTGTTTCTTATTGGAGGGCCCATACTACTGTTTGTGTCGATGGGATGGGGGGAGGAAACAAATACATGATCAATAACAGCATACAAACTACAACAGAAAGACATATACTACAAATATTGAGAGGGGTTCACTGCGCGAGGGAATGTTTGACAGGGCCGCGATTGTGGAAAATATCTCAAAAATAGAAATACAGTAAAACACGGAAGGGAAGGGTTGACAAGGTCGAGATTGTCGAAGAGGTGCCACTTCAAAGGTCGGAATATGACTCGATGAACAGAAAATCTATTATACGTAGGGAGGGAAGGGTTGACAAGGTCGAGATTGTCGAAGAGGTGCCACTTCAAAGTTCGGAATATGACTCGGTGGACAGAAAATCTATTATACGTAGTCGCAAGGCTTGTATACTACAGCTCTGATCCAAAATATAAGGAACATTTCGATTAAATGTCACGATCTGTCTGGTCGTAAACATACGAGGCATTCAAATGGTCATAATAGATACAATTGTACCTTATATTTACGGTCAGCCTGTAACCACAGGCAGCCCTGAAGGTTTGCTCGACGGGGCAGACGGGGAACAGAACAACATATCAAAGGCGGCGCCCAACGAGCCGAAAATTGGCGAGGGTGGGTAACATGATGAGCAAAGACCAACGCTTCCGCAGTGGCGTCAGCGCCTTTCGTCGGGTGTCGCCTATGCGACAAAAAGTCACCGGTTTGTGCCTTACAATGCCCATCGTCGTATATTGGGGGGGGGAGGGAAAAAACAGTATGAAGCGTGGGTACAGGTACGAGGCCCAATGAGACACGGGTGATGGAAATGTATATTAACTAGCGGTACGGCCACGGCCCCGCCCGTGGCGCTAGCCCTTCAATTCCAATATTAGTATGTAGTACCTGGTATGGTAGTACTCGTATGCTGTGATGTACCCCTGCGAACGGAAATGTAAGAACCATCGTGCAGGCCGTTTTCGGCCCGCGGGGTGTTTATTTCCTTCCCCGGGTTGATGAGTTGTAGATGTTTGGAAGGATTTACGATCCGGGCCTGGGGCCTTATCATCTCCGGGTGCGGCCGGACCTCAACGTTGTGCCGAGATTCAACTCCTCTGCCGCGCGCTGGCTCCATGAGAGCCAGCTCAATCAGCCATCAGCCCGTGGGGTTGGGGTTTCCACACCTTGCGAGGCGGTATCGACCCGGGGAGTGTCTATTTCCATCCCCCTGTTGTTGGAGTTGCAAATATATCGAACGGTTTTTGATCCGGGGATGGGACACTATCATCCCCGGGTGCGGCGGGACCTCGCCGTTGCCCCGAGGGAAACTCTCGCCGCGCGCTGGCTCTTTGAGAGCCAGGCCAATCAGCCATCAGCCCGTTGGGTTGGGGTTTCCACACCTTGCCCGGCGGTATCGACACCGGGGGTGTCCGCTTCGTCCCCGTGTTGTTAGAGTTGTAGATGTATGGAGGGATTTATGATCCGGGAATGGGAAACCATCGTCCCCGGGTGCGGCGGGACCTCAACGTCGTCCCGAGGGAAACCTCTCGATGCGCGCTGACTCCATGAGCCCTAGCCTAATCAGCCATCAGCCGATGAGGGTGGGATTTCCACAGATTGCGGGGCGGTACCGACCCGTGGTGTGTCCGTTCAAGTCCCAGCATTGTTGGAGTAGTAGATGTATGGAAGTTTTTTATCCGGGGAGAGACCCTATCGTCCCCGGGTGCGGCGGGACCTCGACGTTGTCCCGAGGGGAAAATTCTCCCCGCACACTGGCTCCATGAGCTCCAGACCAATTAGCAATCAGCCGATGGGTGTTGGCTTTCCACACCTTGCGGGGCGGTATCGACCCGGGGAAAATCCGTTTTCGTCCCCGGATTGTTGGAGTTGTAGATGTATAGAAGCGTTTCTGATCCGGGGATGGGACGTTATCATCCCCAGGTGCAGCGTGACCTCTCGGTTGCGCCGAAGGGAAACTCTCGCCGCGCGCTAGCTCCATGAGAGCCAGCCGAATCAGCAATCAGAACGTGGGGTTGGGGTTTCCACACCTTGCGGGGCGGTATCGACCCGGGATGTGTCCGTTTTCGACCCCGGGTTGTTGGATTTATATATGTATGGAAATATTTATGATCCGGGGATGGGACACTATCATCCCCGGGTACGGCGAGACCTCTCCGTTGCGCCGAAGGGAAATTCTCGCCATGCGCTGGCTCCATGAGGTCCAGGCAACCCTAAAGTAGCTCGTGGGGGTTTTCACACCTTGCTGGGCGGTATCGATCCGGGGGGTATCCGTTTTCGTCCCCGGGTCGTTGGAGTTGTAGATGTAAGGAAGAATTTATGACCCGGGGACGGGATATTATCATCCCCGGGTGCCGCTGGCTCCGTGAGACTCAGCCCCAATCAGTGATCAACTGGTGGGGGTGGGGTTTCCATACCGTGAGGGACAGTGTCGGCCCGGAAAATCGCCGTTTTTGTTCTTGGTTGGTTGGAGTTGTAGAGATATAGAGGGATTTATGATTCGGGGATGAGACCCTATCCTTCCCGAATGTGGCGGAACCTCGGTGGCTCTTGTCAGCACCGATATTTTAGAAAACGCCAGCAGCCACTGGTATAGAATTGGGCAACCAATCAGCTGCCAAAATTGAAGTAAAAAATTGTAGGTCAGCAGGTAGGCTGTCTAGATGGCTGCCAGAATTGTGAGTCGGGATTGCGCCACGACCACGGCTGGGCGCGGCGTGGGATCTGGTGTTCTGCGGGTTATGGCACCCAGCCTTCCCCCCCATGGGGCAACGTGGGGCTGAACCGCTCTGGATAGCGTTACTCAATTACAGACAGACAAAATAGCAGCGTGTTGGAGACACTATTTTGTGTGGTGCGCCGGCAAAAGAACTGAAAGACACCAGACCCTCAACAAGTACTCGGATTGGGAAGTCCCAGTAACTTGAACACTTCCCACTACGAATATGAACAAAAACAGGCTGGAGATAGTATCTGAAGAGATTCGGAAAAGACGGTGAGGCAGGGTGGGTGGAGTAAGAAAGATGGGAAGGGTAAAGTACTAGTAGTGCTGATATTCGCAGTTCCTAGCGACTTGACGATAATAGAGTTCAAGAGGAAGTGCGACGAAGTAGGACTATACTGCTTTGCATTATGACAAGTAAAGGGAGGGAGAGTTCGAGTCACGCTTAAACCGAAAGCGAGTATGGAGTGGCAGAGATGAGACAGAAAAGGTGTCGGCATGGATTAGACGACTAGAATGGGGAGTATGTATAGCTAATAGAATAGCGAATCTAAGACGTAGTCCTAGGGTAAACGGAGGTAAGGGGGGGCAAGAAACAGTAAGTGGCCCAGAGGGAATGGAAGATAAACACAGTGACGTAGGGCAAAAAGACAAAACCGGAAACAGAAACAGAGAGAAATCTCAAAGAAGAGAACACAGAAGTAGCAAAGACGGAGAATAAACTAAATACAAGAGCAGAGGAAATAGTGAAACGAAGAAGAAGCTGGACATAGAATCATGGAACGTATGTTGCTTTGCCACGGAAGAGCGCAAAAGGGTAGAAATAGCCGAACAAGTAAGTGAGCGCGACCCAGACATACTGTAGTGGGAATTCAAGGATCGTGAGGAAAAGAGGGAGGGGAAATAGGATGCACAACTGGAGAGTACGCATGGATAGGGAAAAAGAGGAAGGGCCAGAACAACAAGAATAGGAGGGCGGGGGGAGTAAGGTTCCACAGATGCTCCGAGTACCTTGGAGTAAGGTAAGGAGTATTGGAGATGAAGTGCTTCAGGTACTTCGTGTACTCGGAGTATTTCGGGGTTAGATACTCCGAGATACTGTTGTAACATCGCGTCGTAGGTTAATTCGTATATAGTTTGGGATCAATGAGGCCTCTGTTCTGCGACCAGCCTGAGACTCTCACCCGGGGTTACTACTTCCGCGTTGATTCTCCGGCAATCAACGCGGCACCTCGTCGCAGAAAGTATGTACCCCGGTGAAATAAACACTAAAAAACAAAACAAAACAAAACGAAGTCGTTGTCGATGGTACCCTTCGTTGCAACGATGGGCGGGCGGGATTGTCTGTTTTTTCTTCGAAGCCTTTTTTCTACTTTGTCGTGCTGTTATCGAGGTGCGCTGTCGCCTGCGGAGTGGGCTTTAACCACCCTCTTCCAACACAACAATACGGCTTTCCCGAACAGGGGTTCACCATGCTGGTGTCCCCTCTTTTTCTGGATTCTAGATTACTGTTAACATCGCGTCGTAGGTTAATTCGTATATAGTTTGGGGTCAATGAGGCCTCTCTGCCGCGGCATGAGATCACACCCATACATGTTGACCCTTCTCTTATCTCGAAGTCGTCGCTCGTTGGTATCTTCTCTTTTACGCGGATTCCTTCTCTTCCTTATTATTCCCAAACTTCAAGGCTAGCCCCTTCGGGTTCTGCTCCCGTGGGTTTCTCCGTGGGAATGCTGCGTACGATATTTGAAAACCCTCCGACAGTGGTAAGGCGTCTGCTTGTATAAAAGCGGTGTCGCGCGAACGCTTCTTTCCGTTCGATGCCGACGCGGATGCCGTCACTCCTGCGTATCTGCTAGCTACGGCGATACTCCGAGACACTGCTCGTACCCGGAGTATTTCGGGTATGAGCACTCTCGATACTGCTTGTACTCGGAATATTTCGGGGTCCGATACTGCGGGTACTCTTTTCCCCCCAGTATTTGGGGCTTCAGTACTGCTCATACTCAAGTACTCCGAGTATTCAGGCCGCCAGTACTCTAATACTCCAAGTACTCGGAGTACGAAATGTACTCAATACTCGGCCTCGGAGTGTGAAGTACGTTAGGAACATATTTGCATCATTTTAAAGACTCGGCCGTCATTCCTCCCAGGTTCTGGGAGCATGTGACTGGCGTGTATAGCATTTCGAAATTCCCAGATGCTCCCATTACCTCGGAGTACGATTAGAGTATTTTCGGTAAACAACTTCAGGTACTTTTGTGTACTCGCAGTATTTCGGTGTCCAATACTCTCGATACTTGGAGTACTCCGAGTGATTTAGATGTTTTTACTCCGGGTACTGCTTGTACTCGAGTATAAGTACTGCTCATACTCCCAGTACACGAGTATAAGTACTGCTCATACTCCCAGTACTCGGATTATTTGGGCCTTCAGTACTGCTCATACTCCAAGTACTCCGAGGATTAAGGCCACCTGTACTCTAATACTCTCAGTACTCGGAGTATCGAGTATACTCGGAGCATCTGTGTAGGGCTCCTAGTCAAATAATACTTGTGTGGCATAATAATTCGTCGAAAGCATCTGGAAAAAGATACCAGGGGAGAGGGGAGCCAACTGTTATTTCTTAGGAAACATCTACTGTATATGCCCCCAGAGTCGAAGAGTACGGTAAAATATATACAGAAATAGTTCGGAGAAATAGCATTAGATGTACAAAAATATAAACAAGGAGAAGTAGTGCTAGTCGGAGATTTTAATTCAAGAATTGGGAAGGCAACCAACCCGAACGAGAACATTGGACAGTATGGGGAAGTAACAAATAATAAGAATGGGGAAGAGATACTGAAGTTCCTTAAGAACAATGAGATGAAGACTTTGAACGGCAGAGTAAAAAAGCCAGAGCCAGAATGGACTACTAGACAGTGCATACAAGAGGGAGAAAGCTCCGTTCTTGACTTTATAGTGGTAGAAAGTGGAAGTATTAAAGAAACGGAAGTACATGTATGCGCGGCGGACGTAGGAACTACGGATCACTGCCTGATATGGATAGACAGTACGCAGACGAGAGATGTCAAAAATAGGCGCGGTAAGAAATTGTACAGATACCGAATAGATAAACTAGAAGTAAACGAAAAGCGGGAAGAATTCCAAGAATAGATTACTACAAACGCAGAGTAAATTTCCGATCTGCTGGAAATAATAGGTACGACAAAGAACAATGTAGAGAGGGATAGTGCAGGAGCAAAGATAATAGAAGGGTGGGAGCTATTGGTCGAGACCACAGCAAGTAAAATAATAGGGAAGAAGTTGATAATATGCAACTGAGCAGTAAAATGGTGGGATGAAGAAGTAAAAGAGGCTGTCAGAGTAATAAGGGAGGCACACGAAAGATACACATCGAGCAAAACTACGTCAGGATGGGAGGGGTATGGTATTGCAAAGAAAAAGGTGGTTGAGAAGAAGAAAGGGATATCCAAAGACGTAGTTAATAAAACGAATGAATACTTTGATGGCGGGATGAAGCAGATGTGGGTAGGGATAACTAGACAAGCAAGCAGGAGAGGCAGACACGGGGATAGCTACATTGATAGCGCAGCACGGTAAAATGGTTAGTATCCGAAGAGGAAAAGGGAACTACTTGTTGAGCATTACCGCAAGCTAGGAACGCCCACAACCAACGAAACGTTCGACGAAGAGTTCGAGAAGGATATCAACGCGTGGGCAGAGGCGAACGTAGATGCATCAGAAAGGGAAGACAGTGGCTCAGAAGGGTTACAGGGAGAGTTCACAAGAGAAGAAGTAAATAAGTGTGTCGCTAAACTCAAGAATAGAAAGGCAGCAGGGGCAGACCAAATAGTTAATGAATTTATCAAGTAAGGGAGAGAAGGAATGCTTACCATGATGGTTAAGTTGTATAACTCGATATGGAAAACGACACCTACAAGATGGAGAGAGGGAGTAGTAGTAAACTTGTTTAAGAAAGGAGACAAGGCTGACCCGGGTAACTATCGGGGGGTAACGCTACTAAGCACTGTAGGTAAAACGTCCTGTAAGATTTTGAACGATAGAATGGGAACAATGATGGAGAAGGAAGAAAACATCAGCGAAGGGCAAGCAGGATTTAGGCCAAACCGTAGCTGCGTCCACCATGTGCACACATTAGGTAAGATAATCTAAGGTAGGAAAGACGAGGTGCTAACAACGTACTGTTTATTTCTATATGCACACAAGGCCTACGACACAGTATGGAGAAATGGGCTGTGGAAACAGTTGTGGGAAATAGGGATCTTACGAAAGATGTGGAGAATGATGAAGAAGATGACGGAATGTGCAAGAAGTGCTGTGACGTTGGACGGGGGAGTATCGAAGTATGTTGATATCCTACAAGGAGTTGCACAGGGATGTACTCTATCACCTAACCTATTCAAGGTATATATATTAATGACATGATAGTAGCAGTAGAAGCAGCATCGTAGGGGGTCAAGGTTGGGGAAGATACGGTGTCGGGATTGATGTTTGCGGGTGATTTCGTCAGTATATCAGAAATGCCCGAAGGACTGCAAAAACAAATAGAGAAGGCACTAGAGTACACCAGGGAGTGGAGAGTGACGGCGAATGTAAAAATGCTCAGTAGTTGTATGTAGCGAAGATAGGGAGAGTCCGGTAACTTGTAAGTGGAAGTGGGGAGAAGCTGAATTGCCGATCGTAGACCAGTATACGTACCTTGGTGTAGATATCTCAAAAGTTTTCTCTTGGGATGCACACATAACTAAAGTAATAGGCAAGGGTAGGGCACACGTAGGCAAGATGGAAGCAGTCCTAACAGACTCGCACCTTGACACTAAAGTTAAACGATGTATACTGATGAATGTAATTGTACCAAAGCTAGAATATGCAGGAGAAGTATGGGAAGGGAACGCGAAGCTTGTAAAACAGTTGGAAACAGTACAGATGACAGAAGCTAAAAAAGTACTAGGATGCTCAAGTACGACGAGTAATACAGTATTGAGAGCAGAACTGGGAATGTACCCACTTAAGACAAATAGAGACGTGCGTATGTTGAAATGGCAATATAGAGTAAATAACATGCCAAATAAGAGGTTGCCAGCCATAGCTGATAAAGCTGTATGGGAGAAAGTAACCGAAGGGCGAGCTGGAATAAGGCGGGATAGCATAGTCGAGAAAGTATGAAGGATATAGGAAACCAAAAAGAGGAGCTGGCCATAGAGACATTTAGCGGATACAAGACAGAAGTAAAAGAAAGGATAGCAAGAAGGGAAATGCTAGCGCTAAGAAAGAAGGTGGAAGGGCAAGAACACTTAGAGACATACGGTAGGTTGAGAGAAGGGATAGGGATGGAAATGTATCTGCACGGCCCAATGGACTTGGCGAAAAAGCTGAAATTGCGATTTCGTGTAGGGGATCTGGACCTGCCAGAAAGAAGAAGGAGGTCTACCAGTAGCCGGGAGGAGGAGGAAGTAGATGCACGGATGTGCCCATGTGGCAAAGCCATCGAAAGTAGAATTCACATAGTGGGAGAATGTGAAAGGTACAGGGAGGAAAGGCATGTGTTAGAGATGAGAAAAATAGACGAATTGTGACATGGAGAAATTTGATACACTAAATAGCAGCGAGAAAACAATCGCTATATTAGGAGATAGATGGTGGCCACAGGCGGCGAAACAGGGAGGGGATAAGATTAGCAAAAAACATATTTGTAATATATGGAAACAACGTAATGAGCGCCCAAATGTTGGAGGTATTAGGAGTAGGAACGGTGCTCCGTCTCGAAAGGGATGCGTGGTCAATGGTCAAATGACTAAGGCAAGCAACAAATGAGTACGCCCTCGAAAGGGATGCGTGATCAATGGTCGAATGACGAAGGCAAGCAACAAACAAGTACGCCCCCCCCCCGCTCCGTCTCGGTGCGCCGTCTCGAAAGGGATGCGTGGTCAACGGTAAAATGACTAAGGCAAGAAACAAATGAGTACGCCCCCCCCCCCACCCCCTATAAATATATGATATACTTGTAGGTTGGGTTGGCGTCGGTTGGCAACGACGCTGTAAAACACGCCACTCGCTGCGTGAGCTAGACAACCAAGGTGCCGTTTTGTTTTTGGGCGGTCACCAAAGCTGGCGGTCTTGTTAGATCATTTGTGCGGGGTACAGAATCTTAGCTCCGCACAAGGGGAATGGTCGTATCACGTAGTGTTAATATGGTAAGGCATCCGCGAGGCAGTTACATAGTAAAACCCATTGCTGTCTCCGGAAGTGGCCACACCAGAAATTAAATTAACTCATTGAAGCTGTCGTCCGTATTCAAGTCCTCCTCAGAGGCGGTTCTTAGCAGGATGCAGCTCACCCTCCATGTGACTCGCCCAATACCTCACGGCGCTTCGCGCTTGGTGCAAGCAATGTCTGCCTGATTGTTGAAAACCCAACGTGCTCCGTCTCGGCATTGTAGGGATGCGAGGGTCTATGGTCATATGACTACGGCCGTGCACGACATGAGTACCCCCCCTCCCCATTCGAATAGGCGCCACCCTTACAACGGATGTGTGGCGCTTCCTACTCCATCCCGCCTTATCTTCGTGAAAAACACAAAGGACAATTAAATAGATGAGGATACGCACTACTGCAGCTGTACATTGTAAATACTACACAGGGGCTGGTCTAAAATGACTAGACAACCGAGACCGTAGTTGCGAAGTTTTACTCCTAGGCAATCAAGGTCGTATATCGACAAGTCAAAATAGCGTCTGGATGATAACGCGGGGTGCCTTAACGTGGGGGGACACCCTAGTCCCACTTTGTTGGGGACGCCAACAGAATCGAACTAAGAAACCGTGCTAAGCGCTTCTCAAGGTTGGGCGCTAGGTGAACTAAAGGTACATCCTACACAAACACTATGTCTATTCTTCACATTAAAACGTTGTTTCTACCTGTTGACATTCAGCACACCCAGTTTGGGTGACGATTTTCTTAGTCCTAGAGAGATACAAGCTCTGTGTGGATACAAAACCACACATACATACTACAATGTAATAACCTGAGTCGACACTTCAATGCCACGTGCGACCGGCACGACATAATACACATGCCAGCAATCCAGATGCGTTGAAAGATAGAGCACCGAAAGAAAAATAATACTAAAAGCGTTTTCAAGCTGGCTTGCTCAGACTTCGTGTTTCTTGTTGAAGGGATCATACTACTGCTTGTGTCGATGGAATAGGGGGGGAAAAAAACGATAACATATAAATTACTACAGCGTAAAAACTACTACATAGGGCAATATCCTACAAATAGCCTCCCAATGAATCCCCCAAAGCCCCATCCGGGAGGGCACAAACTTAAAATAGTAGTACCGGGAAGCATTCTGTAGTACCAGGTACATAATAAATTATGTGATAATGACCGCAACCACGCTCGGTAAGAGTAGTAATAGGTTAGCGTCGGGCCAATTGTGATTCGACCCGAAGAAAAATGTAAGGTGTTTTATAAGGGCACAATGTAATTTAGTGTTATTATAGGGAAAGGATTTACGTAATTCATACCGAATTTCAGACATTAATTGGTTTTCACCTTCGAAGGGCATATTATGAGAGACTTTCACTTCGGGGGGAATGGTCGATATTCTGGAAGATGTACTGAAACAATAGAAATACAGTAGCTACGAGAGGGAAGGGTTGACGAGGTCGTGATTGTCGAAGAGGTGCCATTTCAAACTTCAGAACATGACTTGGTGGACAGAAAAGCTATTTTATGTAGCAGTCGCAAGGCCTACATACTACGTACCTGAACCGAAATATACGGACCATTTCAATTGAATGTTTACATACACAAGGTCCTTATATTCCGAGTCAGAGTGGGACTGTTCTATTGTTGTAAATTGTAGGCAATACAGAAAAAAAACATACGAACAACGTCAGAAACAAGTTTAGACGGCAAGGCCAGGGAGGGGTGGAAGGAGAGAGGAAGTGAGGTACGGAGAGAGGGAGGCTGGAAGGGCCGGCAAAACGAAAAAGGAGGCGAGGGGGACCGACACTCGGAAGGAGCCGAGGGGGATAAGGTGGATAACAAGGGCGCTCGTGGCCAGCAGCCCGTCGTAGAATTGGACGTGTGTCCTTGACCACCGACGTTCTTTTGGTTGGAGCATCGAAAGATGCCCGACTCCAAACCGATACCGTCTGTATGGACGTAAATAAAAGAGGCATTCAGACGGTCAAAATAGTTACAAATATAGCTTATGTTTACGGCCAGTCTGTACCCCTAGGCAGTCGTGAAGGTTTGCTCGACGAGGAAGACGGGGAGCAGCACAACATCACACAGGCGGCGCCAAACGAGCTGAAACTTGGCGAGTGTAGGTAACATGATGAGCGATGGCCAACGTCTCGGCGGTGGCGTCAGTGCTTTTCGTCGGGTATCGTTCGAGAAAACAAAGTCGAGGGTTCAGGGTTTCTGAGCGCACGCGGGCACACACACTTGTCGAATATCCGCCGAGGAATTCCTTTCGAAATTAGGCGTCTAAAGAAATTTTAGATCCAAAGAACAGGGGATGAATGAAGTGGGTCCCCGGGTGTGGACAAAGCCTCCGGACTCTACATAGCGAGAGAGATGATTCAACGACGAGCACTCGTCTCTCGACCGACCCGACTACAACCCGGAAAAGTTGAAAGTGCGTAGGGAAAAACAAAGCCTACCAACCATACCGGACGCAGCTGCGGGGGCAGGCACCTATGCGTTGAATCCTATCTCGTCGATGGGCTTGATGGCCGGTATCCAGCCGGGAGTCGAGAGCTTTCCGAGGATTTTGGGTTTGCCCAGAAGTACGCATCAGTCAAGCTCGGCCTGTCGTGGTTGAGGCGAGCGCTTGCGCCTCGTGTATAGGCGGTATGGCCGCGTCCCCAACTACCCACGAGGAGCCAGTCAACCCGCCGGAGGACAGACACCGCGTACTACTTATGTGGGTTCGGTGTTTCGCCGGTGGTGATCCGTCAACGCTACTTGGTTTGTTATATTCATATTGGTATGTTTAACACGGTACGATATGTTAGTCGTTAGTTCCGCCAGGAAAACCGCCGGGCGGAAGGACGACCGCGACCTACGGTCCACCAGCAGTAACACGGTTCGAACCCCGACAACGGGAAGCGATTGTATCGAGATAGCGTACGGTCATCCGTTGGGTTAAATTAGCGGGTAAACTAAAGGCTGCGACATATACATACAGCAGCAGCCACAGGGTGATCCCGGGTAACAGCACGCGATAGCAACGATCGCGGGCGAGCATTATCCGCGATATTCCACGGTAGTTCCGCGGGGCCAAATCTCCGTGCCCAAGGACGGCTGCGATTTACCGGGTACCGTGCAAAAGCGGAAATCGGGTTCGACCCCCGACAATGGCACGCGATAGCAGCGACCAAGGCGATCATATTACACACTGCGTTCATAGCCCACCGTGGTACCAATGTGAGGGGCCGGTGGGCATACACGTTTTGTATTGTTTTGTTTTTTAGCCAAGACGTGGCCGTCACGCCGGCAGGGGACACCACGACTCTTGGATACTGTTTCCCGCCCCCAGGCATGGTGGGATACCTTGTACAATACATGGCGAGTGTAGAGTACGCGCCGTGGTGGTTTTCCCAGACATGCACGAGCAGTAGTTCCCGCGGGTCGGCCGCGCGACCGTGCGCGCGCTCGTACGGCAGCTTCGGGTACCCCCACCACCAGGACGGAATGCGCGATTACGTGTACGTGTGCCACGGAATGCGCGCGGTCGAGGTAGGCTTCCAAAGCGGGTGACATAAGTTGACAGCGCGGAGTGGTTGAGTCACGGGGGGAGATGACGGGGGGCAAAGAGTTCACTTTCAATCTCCTATTCGGAAAGACGTTGCGAAGTTCTCCCCGAGCGGTCGGGGTAAAGAGCAACCTAGACTGCCGCGAAATTTGCAATGTCGCGGCCCTTGTCGGGTGCCGACCAGCGGCGGAATCTATGCAATGACCACTCGCAGAGGGGTCAGGGTTTCTGTTACCGAGCGTTCTAGAAGGCGAGGAGAGGGGGAACTGGCATTGATGCCGGCGCAGATGACCCCCGACCTCCAGACCCATCTGCGAGCGGCTCACATGGAGGATAAGCGATGCACTATGAACTCCTTCCGGGTGGGAGGTGCAGCGAGCCATCGTATGGACGGAACAGCCATGCGTCCTTAGGATATACGTCGGGTGGAAGTCCGGCATAGGCGCCAGCAGATACGTAGGGACCCCCCAACCTCCAGACCCATCTGCGGGTGGTTCGCATGGAGGATAAGCGATGCGCTATGGACTCCTTTCGGGTGGGGGGTGCAGCGAGTCATCGTATGGACTGCACAGCCATACGACCATAGGGAGTACGTGGGGTGGAAGTCCGGCACCGGTGCAGGCAGATACGTCGGGACGACAGCATCCGCGGTCGCAGCGAGAGCAAAGCGTTCTCGCGAAACGGCGTTCATGGATACGGACGCGCTGCCGTTGTCCGAGCACTTTCCAAGTCCATATGCAGTGTTCCCACACAACAATCGAACCCGAGCCCACAGGAGGGCAAGGTAGAAGTTTGGGTATAATAAGAAAGACAAAAAACACGCGGAAATGAAAATAAGATACATGTGAGCTACGGAATTGAGAGGAGAGCAAAAGGGGCGACAAGTATGGGTGTGATCTCATGCCGCAGCAGAGAGACATCATTAATCCGAAACTATATACCTGGTACGAAATAATGCGACGACGGAAGGTTACCGGAATAATTTTAGATTGAAAAACAGGCGACGAATGAATTGGGTCCCCGGGTGTGGATAAAGACTCCGGACTGTAGATAGAGATAGATGATTCAACGACAAGCACTCGTCTCTCGACCGATCCGACTTCAACCCGGAAAAGTAGAAAGAGGCTAGGGGAAAAACAGGCCATGCTACCCGATCATCGTTAAGCACGGGACACGCCGACAACGACGTCAGTTTTGTAGTGTTTATTTTACCGGGGTGCTTACTCTCAGCGACGAGGTGAAGCGTTGATCACCGGTGAATCAACGCGGGGGTAGTGAGCCCGGGTGAGAGTCTCCGGTCGATCCCAGCAGAGAGGCCTCATTGATCCCAAACTACATACGCATTGAGCGGCGACAGAAGTTACCGGGGGGGGTTTCTATTATTTAGGTAGACGTTTCGTATGCGAGGAAACAACAAAGCAAGTTTCAAAAGATGGACGAAAATCAGAGTAATTTCTGCCTTGTTGGTGACAATGCAACCACAATTAATGCTTGACTCTTGATAAGAGGGCACCTCCACACTTACGACGGATCCTGCTTGATATTCGATGCGGTTTTACGAAACGAAACCAATCCCAATACGCATAGTACTTATTAGGCCTACATTAGGCCAATTGTTGGTCAATTTATTTTGATTTCAACAAACATGACAAAATATCTTTTTCCCGGGAATTGTTCCACTTTGACCGGAATCACGTTTGCCACATGTGTTTTCAGAGTTGAAAATCGAGTTTTGGAAGGGTCGTTCTTCATGATCAACGCAAAACATGACCATTGGCGTTTTTAAGTTTAGTTTTTTTCGTCCATAACTTCGGGTCAAAGTTGCCTAAACCCCTACAAAAATGTTAAATACCAGGTATCTCGTTGATGAAAAAAAAAAAATTAAAAAAGGCCGTTGAGATTTTTATTTGTATGGTCATGAAAAACAACACTGCCAACAACCATTTCCCACTTCTCAAAATCCATGGCGAAAAACAATGAAGCCCTAAGTACAGTAGGGTGTCGCTGGAACCAGCTTATACGCGTACAAGTTCGTGGTGGAATTTCCGGAGAAAACAAAATACCCGAGACAGGGGGAAATAGCAAAGTCGTCGAAGCCATAATAAAAAAAATGGCTTCGACGAACCGGGCGAACGGTGCCAGACGCAGGCGAGGCCACACGCCGATCGATTCCCATGTCACATGGTGCAACCGTGGTGCGGTGGTGGGCATATGTGATCGGTGATCGGGTTTAACCCCATGACAAGTGGCCCCACGTATTTGGGGACAAACTACTTGGAAATAGTGTGGCATGTTTTTCAAGTTCTGAATGGGCTAAAGCAGCGCAAGTCGATCGCGCCGAGTCTGCCGAGAGGAAAAGACATCGGCTGACTGGCCGTGGTCTGGCCGCGTAGAGATGCTACGACTGCGCTGCAGGCGCACGACTTCGCCACCGCGTTCGCCATCAAGCTCGTCGAAAATAACAACCAAGCTCGTCAAACTCGAACAGCCACGCCTCCATTGTGCGCCTGCGCCGGCGGCGGCAAGGGTGATGTAGGCAACAGTCATAGCAACGGCCACCAGAGAATCGTCAACGCCGTCCAAGGTCGCCATGTGCGAATAGTTGCCGCAAATACCTAGTAGTATATATGTACCTGGTATGCTGTAATGTATTACTCTAAACAGAAATGTAAGGACCATCGTTCGGACCGGTATTAACCCGAGGAATGTCCGTTTTTGTCCCCGAGTTGTTGGAGTTGTGCGTGAATGAAACGACTTATGATCAGGGCATGGAACCATATCGTCCCCGGGTGCGGCGGGGCCTCGACGGGCAACTCTCGCCGGGCGCTGGCTCCATGAGCCCCGGTTAAATCACCAGTGGACGGGGGGAGAACTTCCACGGTATAGACCCGGATGGACACCCCTTTCGTCCCCAAGTTGTTAGAGTTGTAGATTTATGGAAGGGTTTCTGATCAGGGCCACCGGATGCGGCGGGACCCCACGTTGTCCCGGAGGGGAAATCACGCCGCGCGTTTGCTCTATGAGCCTCAGGCAAACCTGAATTAGCCATTGAGGTTGGGGTTCCACTCGTTGCTGGGCGGTATCGACCGGGGGGTGTCTATTTCCCACTCCGGTTTGTTGGAGGTATAGATGTGTGGAAGGATGTTTGATCCGGGGATGGGACAATATCATCCCCTGGCACGGCGAGACCTCGACGCTGTCCCGAACGGCAAACTCTCGCCCCGCGCAGACTAGATGAGACGGAGTCAAATCAGCAAATCAGCAATCTGATGATGGGAAAAGGGTTTCCACACATTGCGTGGCGGTATCGACCCGGGTGGACCCCGTTTTTATCCCCGAGTTGTTGGATTTGTTTATTATGGGAGGATTTCTGATCAGGGCTTGGGATCGTATCGTACCCGGGTGCGGCCGAACCCCGAAGTTGTTTCCGGGGGCAACTCTCGCCGCGCGCTGGCTTTACGAGACCCAGCCAACAGCCAGCCATGAATCAGCTAGTGAGGTAGGCGTTTCAACACCTTGCGGGGGGGGGTATCGATTCGGGGGGTGTCAATTTTCGTTCCCGAAATATGGAAATGGTAGATGCAGGAGAGGATTTCTGATCCGGGGATGGGACCCTATCGTCCCCGGGCGCCGATTTCTCAAAGAGCTCCAACCAGAGAGTGATCAGCCGATGTCCGCACCTTGCTGGGAAGCGTCGACCCGAGGGATGTCCGTTTTCGTCCCAATGTTGTCGAATATGTATATGTATGGAAGGATCTTCGATCCGGGGATGGGACTCTATTGTCCCCGGGTGCCGCTGGCTCCATGTGCCTCAGCCAATCAACGATCGGCCGATGAGGGTGGGGTTCCATACCGTGCGGGGCGGTGCCGACTCGGGCCGTGAGCTTCAGCCAATCAGCGATCAGCCGATAGGGGTGGGGTTTGCACACCTTGCGGGGCGATATCGACCCGGCGGGTGTCCGTTTTCGTCCCCATGTTATTAGAGTTGTAAATGTATGGAAGGATTTTTGATCCGGGAATGAGACACTATTGTACCCTTGTGCCGCTGGTTCAATGTGCCTCAACCAACCACTGACCAACCGGTGGGGGTGGGGTTTCCACACCTTGCGGAACGGTATCGACCCGGGGGATGCCCGTGAACGTTTCCGGGTTGGAGTTGTAGATGTGTGGAAGGACTTATGTCCCGGGCATGTGTGTGTTCTTCTTCACATGAAACCTCCCTTTGTACCCGTCGACATCCAGCACACCCAGTGTCCGTGCCGATTCTTCATCCTAAAAAGGTACCAGTTCTGTGGTCACAAAACTACGACACAGAGATACTACGCTCAGTGCAGTAAGCAGAGCAGACAATGCAATGTCATATACGACAGGCAAGACCTACCCTGCTAGCAATCCAGGTGCATGCAAGAGAAAAAAAGAGAAAAAAGAGAGAAAAGCGAAAAGGAAAAAATAATAAAAAGTAAATATACTGAAGCAAATCAACAATCAAGCAACCGAACAAAAAGCATGACAAAATAAAAGAAAGAAAGTGTCGTGCTTCTCCCAGAGGACACGCGACCTCCAATCAAAAACCAAATGAAATAAAACGAAATGAAATGGACCGAAACAGCGCCAACATAGCAAGACTAAGAACAAGGAAAGGACAGCCAGCCGGAGCACACCAAAGGCACCTTCCAGTCAGCCGAGGCAGGTTTGTGCCCGTAGTACAGGCAGGTTCTACCAGCTAGTCGGTCTGGTACCTACTCTGTTTGCCGTCTCTTTCCTGCTTCCGTCCGCCGTGGTTTCCCTACGACCCCCCCCACCCTCCGTCTCCATTCCCTTGGGCGCCACCCATACAACGGATACGTGGCACTTTCTACTCAGTTCCGTTTCGTTCTCGTGTAACACACGAGAGTCCCGGAAAGAGAACGGGAAATAACAAAAACAAAATGAATACGTACGTAGCTAAGCAACCAAAAAAAGTCCTAGGAAAAAATACGGAAGGCGGAGAAACAAAGGCAAAAGCGATCACGGTAACATAAATAAGTAAAACAAAGCAAATGAAGCAAATGATGCGAGGGGTTGTAGCATCGCTGTCGTGCCCCCCTTGAGAAGCAACAACAGGCAATACAACAAGCAAAAATAAAGCAAAAATAGAAAAATAAAAACATGGGACCCTATCGTCTCCGGGTGCCGCTGGTTCCGTGACAAGCCTCAGCCAATCAGTGGCCAGCCGATGAGGACGGGGTTTCCACACCGTGCGTGGCGGTGAAGACCCGGGGGATCGCCGTTTTCCCCCCCGGTTGGTCGAGTTGTAGAGATATGAAGGAATTTCGGATGAAGGAATAGGACCCTATCCTTCCCGGGCGTGGAGGAACCTCGATGGCTCTGTTCAGCTCCAATTTCCTAGAAATAGCCAGCAATCACAGCTACCAGAATATTGAATTTTAAAATGCCCATCAGTGACCAGCCGATAGGGGTGGTGTTTCCACACCGTGCGGGGCGGTGTCGGGTCGGAGGATCGCCGTTTTTGTCCCCGGTTGGTCAAGTTGTAAAGATATGGAGGAATTTATTATCAAGGAATGGGACCCTATCCCCCCCGGGTGTGGAGGAACCTCGATGGGTATATTGAGCACCAATCTTCTAGAAAGAGCCAGCAATCCCAGCTGCCAAAATGCTGCAATTCAAACTTTCATGTCAGCAGCAAGGCTGGGTAGATGGCTATTAGGACTACCTCGGGATTGTGCCACGGCTACGGCTCGGCGCGGCTTGAGACCCGGCGCTCTGCTGCTGCTGTGGGTTTGTGCTGCTGCTGATGATGCTGGTGCTACGGATGTTTTCTGCTGTTGCTGCTGCCGCGAGTTTGTGCGATGTGTGATGATGGTGGATGCAAGGTCGTAGTATAATTCCGCCGCACTTGCACTGTTGCAATCAACCAATGGGCTGCCTGTTTCTTAATATGAGCTGCAAAAAGCTAGCAGCAAAGTTGGCTTCATGCCTTAATCAGCAAATAAAAGGCCTGTTTCTTGCTCTGAACTGTAATAATGCCAGAAGCAATGCCTCACCCCTCGAGAGACGGCTTGGCGCGACGCGACGCGGCGCGAAACCTAGTGTTCTGCTGGCTGTGGCACCCAGCATCCCTGCCTATGAGGCAAGGCGGGGCTGAACCGCTCTGGATAGCCCTACCCAAATACAGACAGACAGAAAAAAGACAGACATAATGGCAGCATTTAATACAAATAGCGGTACGGCCACGGCTCCACCCGTGGCGCCAGCCCTGCGTTTCCCATTGTAGAATGTATGTAGTACCTGGAATACTAGTGTAGTAGTCGTGTGTATGCTGTTAGGTACCACTCTGAACGGGAATGTAAAAACCATAATACGGGCCAGTATCGACCCGAGGCGTGTTTGTTTGTTTCCCCGGGTTGATAGAGTTGTAGGTGGACGTATGGAAAACGATTTATGATCGGGGGATGGGGCCTTATCATCCCGGGGTGCGGCGGGACCTCGATCATGAGCCGCAGCCAAATCAGCATCAGCCAGTGGGGTTGAAATTTCACCACCTTGTGGGGCGGTATCAACCCGGGGGATGTCCGTTTTCGTCCCCGGGTTGTTGGGTCTGTACTTGTAGGGAAGGATTTATGATCAAGGGATGAAACCTAATCGTTCCCGGCGGGACCTGGACGTTGTCCCGAGGGGCAATTCTCGACGCGCGCTGGCTCCATTAGCCCAAGCCAACCAGCAATCAGCCTATGGGGTTAGGGTTTAACCACCTTGCGGGGCGGTATCGACCCGGGGGGTGTCCGTTTTCGTCCCCGGGTTGTTGGATGTGTACTTGTATAGAAGGATTTCTGAACCGGGGATAGGACACTATAGTCCCCGGGTGCGGCGGGACCTGGACGTTGTCCCGATGGGCAGCCCTCGCCGCGCGCTGCCTCCATGAGCCCAGCTAAATCAGCAATCAGCCAGTGGGGTTGGGATTTCCACACCTTGCAGGGCGGTATCGACCCAGATGGACCTTGTTTTCGTCCCCGAGCTGTTGGAGTTGTGCTTGTATGGAATATTTACTGACTCGGGGGTGGAACACTATCATCCCCGGGTGCGGCGGGACCCCGACGTTGTCCCGGCGGAAAATTCACGCCGCTCGCTGGCTCTATGAGCCTCAGTCAACCATCAATCAGCCAGTGGGGTTGGGGTTTCCACACTTTGCAGGGCGGTATCGACCGGGGGGATATCTGTCCCCCCCCCCCCGGTTGGTGAATTTGTAGATGCATGGAAGCATTTTAGATCAGGAGGTGGAACCTTATCGTCCCCGGATGCGATGGGACCTCGACGTTGTCCCGGGGGGAAATTCACGCCGCGCGCTGGCTCTATGAGCCCCAGTCAACCATGAAGCAGCGAGTGGGGTTGGGGTTTCCACACCTTATAGGGCGGTATTGACCCGGGGAATGTCCGTTTTCGTCGCCGGGTTGTTGGGGTTGTACATGTACTGAAGGATTTCTGATCCGGGGAGGAGACCCTATCGTCTCCGGCTGCCGCTGGCTCCGTGATGAACCTCAGCCAATCAGTGGTCAGCCGATGGGGGTGGGGTTTCCACACCTTGTGGGGCGGTATGGACCCGGGGGATGTCCGTGGACGTCCCCGGTTTGACGTCTGAAGCTTCGAAAGAACATTTCTTCTATGGTGTTCTCATACCATGCATTTTATCGCCAGCTTGCCGCCCAACTCGCTTAACAGCGGTACAGAGGGATAATCCGCAGCAGAGAACAGCTGTGGAGCTATATATATATATATATACAAGGGCTCCGCATGGGTGCCGGCATTCGCCGGCACCCATGCTTCGGATAGGACATATACCTGGTACATTACTGCTGTAGTTATTTGGTACCATCCTTGCTATTTACGACAGTGTGATGGCGCTCGCTCGTATTTCGATACCTGACGCCCACGTGCAGAATCAAGGCAATGCCAAGGGTTGCAGGGAGAATGGACTGCTGCGTGCTGAAATATTCAGTTCGCAACCTCATTTCTCAGTCTCAACAGTCAGTCTCAGAAAGGCAATCAGTCGCATTCGGTGTTCCCTGGATAGTCTCAGTCCTCAGGATAGTTTGCGAGATTTACGACAACAACAATCTGATGGCGCTCGCTCGTGTTTTGACATCTGACACATACTACGTGCAGAATCAAGGCAATGCCAGGTGTTATTGCAGGAAGAAGGAAACGCTACTACTGCTGTAATTGCTGATACTCAGTTCGCAACTTCATTCTCAGTCTCTGTCAGAAATACCAGTCGAGGTCCCGGTGGCGGGCTCAGTTTCAGTTTTGGCACGTGCGGCAGAAACACTCCGTGCCGAGCAAGCGGTTCCGCATGGATATGCGAAGTCGAGGCAACGGGGGGGAAATCTCAATTATTCTCTGACTCTCGTGTGTCTGAGCAGACTCGTATCTAGCACTGTACACTACAACAAACAGTAGTACTGCTGTACAGCAGTACGTACTACACAACAGCACTCAGCAATACTATACACACCAGCTACTCGCTACGTCGTACATACAGTACTCGTACCTGGTACTACTCTTACGTACTGCTGTTTGTTCTTGTACGTATTACAGCCAGGCACAGCAGTAATATATCTACGCTGAAAAATAAGCTACAGTACTGTTGTACTGAATCCACCCGAAAACAAATCAGCCGAGTTTTCATTCATCCGTGGATCTTTGAGTTTTTAATTGAGGCGAGATATTTTGAGTTGAGACTCGCACCACAAATATCTCTCTCAGCAGCAACAGCACCACGCATATCATCCTCAGCGGCCAGTAGAGCCGAGATATCTCCTCAAGATCCACGCACTTCGAGGTCGCTGCGCTCGGCGGCGGCGCTTGACTCGAGAGTGCGCGCGGGCGGAAAGTCACGGGCGGAGGCTGAGGGGGGCGACCCTCGAAAAGAGCGGGCGAGAAAGCCAACGCGAGGCCTTCAAAACGGGTCCCGAGTGCGAGTCCGGTCTAAAGCGAAGTCAGAGCCGAACAGGTCCAAGATCACCTGAGTGGCCAATGCTCATTTTATTTATATCTATATATGTTATATAAATGGTGCTATTCTGTCTGTCCGTTTGTAATTGGGTTCCGTGACCCAGAGCAGTTCAGCCCCCCCTTGCCCCATAGGTATGGGGGCTGGTGGCCACAACCAGCAGAGCACCAGGTTTCGCGTCGCGTCGCACCGAGCCGTCGCCGTCGCTTTGAGTTGCCGACGATCCCGAGCCAGTCTTCGAGGGGTGAAGAATTTCTTCTGGCAATATTGCACTTCAGATCAAGAAACAGACATCTTATTGGTTGAATGAGGCATGGAGCCAACTTTGCTTCTGGCTTACCGGTATTGCAGTTCATATTAAGAAACAGCCAGTCCATTGATCGATTGCAACAGTGCAAGTGCGGCGAAAATACACCCACTACCTTGCATCAACCATCACACATGACACAAACCCGGACCAGCGCAGATGCAGCAGCGCAGAGGCAGCTGTAGCAGTAGCACCAGCACCGGCCCCAGCAGAATAAAACAACAGCAACAACAACAACAACAACAACAGCACAGCGCCGGATCTCAAGCCGCGACGAGCCGTGGCCGTGGCACAATCCCGACGCAGTTCTAACGGCCATCTAGCCAGCCTTGATGCTGACGTACAATTTTGAATTACCATATTCTGGTAGCTGTGATGGTTGGCTCTTTCTAGAAGATCGGTGCTGAATAGACCCATCGTGGTTCCTCTACACCAGGGGAGGGTAGGGTCCCATTCGCTGATCAGATATCCCTCCATATCTTTACAACTCGACCAATCGGAGACAAAACGGCGATCCGCCGGGTCGACACCGCGCTGCACAGGGTGGAAATCCCACCCCCATCGACTCATCACTGAGGGGCTGAGGTTCATCACGGAGCCAGCGGCATCCGTGGACGATCGGGTCCGATCCCCGGGACATACATCCTTCCATACATGTACAACTCCAACAACCTCATAGCTGCTGAATTGTAATTTTGAACTACAATCCTGGCAGGTGCTTGACTGGCCAAATCTATGCCAGAGGCCGCTGGGTCTTTCTAGAGGCTTGGTGCTGAATGTTCCGCCACACCCGGGAAGGATAGGGTCCCATCCCCAGAACAAAATTCCCTCCATAAGGCTACAACTTCGACCAACTGTGGACAAAAACAGCTATCCCTCGGGTGAGGGACCGCCCCGCACGGTGTGAAAACCCCACCCCCATCGGAAGATCACTAATTCGCTGAGGCTCATGGAGCCAGCGGCACTCAGGGACGATAGGCTCCAATCCCCGGGTAAGAAATCCTTCCATACATGTAAAATACAACTCCGCACCGGGGGACGAAAACCGACGTCCCCCGGGTCGACACCGCCCCGCAAGGTGTGGAAACCACAACCCTTCTGACCGATCTATGATTGGCTGCCGCACATGAAGCCAGCGCGCGGCGATAATTCCACCATAACTCCAACAACCCGGGGACGAAAACAGAATCCCCCCAGGTCGATACCGCCTCGCAAGGTCTGGATAACCCACCCCCGTCGGCTGAATGCTGATTTGGCTGGGTCTCACGGAGCAACAGCGCGGCGAGAGTTTCCCTTCGGGACGACGGAGAGGTTCCGCCGCATCCAAGGGCGATAATGTCCCATCCCCCGAACATAATACCCTCCATACATGTACACCACCAAAGACCCGAGGACGAAACCGGACATCCCCGGGTCGATGCCGTCCCACAAGGGGTGGAAACCCCATCCCCATCGGCTGATTAATGATTGGCTGGGGCTCATAAAGCCAGCGTGCGGCGCGAGTTTTCCTCGGGACAACGTCGAGGTCCCGCCGCATCCGAGGACGAAATTTCATCCCCGGAATATAAATAATTTCTTAAATCCACAACTGCAACAACCCGGGGACGGAAACGTAGTTCTCCCGGGTCGATAACGCCCCGCAAGGTGTGAAAAATCCAACCCCACTGGCTGATTTCTAATTGGCTGGGTCTCATAGCCCCAGCGCGCGTCCAAAGTTGCCCCTCGTGAAAACTTCGAGGTATCGCCGCACCCGGGGACGATAAGATCACATCCCCGGATCAAATACCCTTCAATAAATCTACAACGATAACAGCCAGAGGACGAAAAACGGACACCCCCCGGGTCGATACCGCCCCGCAAGGTGTTAAAACCCCAACCCAACTGGCTGGTTCATGATTAGCAGGGCTCATGAAACCAGCGCGCGGCGAGAGTTGCCCTCCGGGACAATGTCGTGGTCCCGCCGCACCCGGGTACGACAGGGTACCATTCCCGGATCATAACTATTTCCATACACATACAACTCCAACAACCCGGGGACGAAATCGGATATCCCCAGGGTCGATACCGCCTCGCAAGGTGTTGAAACCCCAACCCCACTGGGTGAGCGCCACGAAAGCCGTGGCCGTACCGCTAGTATATACTTCGAAACACAAAAACCAGATACATCCGGATATCCGGGGGTGGATATATGCAGATCATATTGTTGTCGACCGGATACCCAATTCTACCTGGTATGCTTTGCATAATATTTAACCTTCGACGAAAATGACGCGTATCCAACTCTTGCCAAGAACGCGGTTTACACCAGTGGTCTGTGGGGCCCAATGCGGGTACCCATGTGAGCCGCTCACCCTTGCCGTCGTCAGCATGCAACGGCTCACGGCTGGCTGCCAAGGCTCTAGCGTCAGGGGCCCCTTATACCAAAACAAAAAAGTACATGTGTTTTTTTTCGAATATATATTTCGTTTTTTTTACAGCAGCAATATTATTTCTGGTAAAATAACGCCATATCATTACTCCTTACCGAACACGGCATAGCTGCAGTTCTAAAGCTCAGACCTGCTCCCGACCAACGTATAGCTTGTTCGCAATGGTCTCTAGGAGGTGTTAGGGCCCTTGGGTCTGCAAGAGGAGGCAGGCATTGCTGTGTTTGCATCGCGAAACGAAAGTACTCAGCAGCAAGATTTTGTTAATCATTTCGGAGCTCCTGGTTGGTATCTGCACTCTGCTGTCGCCGTGTAGGACGCTACGGACAGTCGAACTAGGGGCCCAACTACAGTACCCAGGTATTGAGCAACAACAGGAGACCACAGGCCCAGCGTATCTTTGTTTTGCTTCGTACAGCGTACGACTGGTATGTACGTATCATACGAGCACGAAACAAATCCACGAATACGTAAACCCTGCGCTACGTAAGTCCCAGCAATTGCACCGCCAGATTAGGCGATTTTCACGGCAGAGATCGCAGTCGGAAAGGTGAACGCACTCGCCCAGGGCTCTCCCTGTGCTCGTGTATACAAGCAAGGACGGCATTCCAGCGAGGGAGGCTTTCGGATCGATGCCACAGACGTCACAATCGGCCTCAGAAGTGTGCTTCAAAAATCAAAGAAATGTGGACCAAACCGCCCTCTTTTGCGGCGACTATCGAACCCCACCGCCAAACGCCGTTGCATCCTCGTCGCCGCGAACGCGTGGCAGAGAGTTTTCCCGTCGAATTTAGACCGCGTACTCTGTGGTCTAGGGAGTACAGCGAGGGAGCGACGAAGGGTATTCGCATCTGTCCTTCTGTAGACTGTAACACTACCGGTCATAAAACAACACTTACGTTTACTATTCATGTATACCATGGTACGATAAAAAGTCTATTAGTCCTATTTCCGCTTTTTATTTAGTTATTTTCTTTTCTTTCGTTTTTATATCTTTAAATGCATTTGGATTGCTAATATGGATAGGTCCTGCCTGCCGTATACGGCATTGGATTGGCTGATCTACTATCTCTGTGTTGTGGATTTGTGACCACATAACTTGCATCTCTCTAGGATGAAGGATTGGCACGGATAATGCGTGTGATGGATGTCGACGGGTAAAAAAAACATTTCAATGTGAAGAACACACACAAGGAAAACCCTCGTAGGAGCGGTGCAAGCTGCAAAATAATCACATTGGTCACAGCGCAAAAAAAAGAAAATCCAACTGCACGGCACCACAGTTCATACTTCAGCGACAAAGTCGCGCCCCAGAGTCGCCACGAAAACTGATGCTGATATGACACACTGCAGTGAGTGCACCAAAGAGTATTTGAAGGTGGGGGACTTTGGGATCGACAATCCAGCTGGAGTTGTGACAGAAAAACGAAATATCCTGCAGATTCGGCAAACAAAGTATGTTTTGGGGCAATGCAACACGGGTGAACTATGTCATTATAGAATCGCCTGGGCTAACCCCAGCCTCGGTCTAAATCCCCGTTATGTATTCCCCTTGGCAACGGTGGCTGGAATGAGCGCGTTATTGTTCGCGACGCTAAGCTCACAACGCGAACTAAATGGACTCCGTGGCGCGTACTCTGGGTGTTCAAAGTCGTGAAATCTGGCAAGTAATCGCGGGCAGGCTGTCTGGCCAGCCATAGCCAAGCAGGACAATGGAAACCCACGCGCATACAATCTGGGCCTCACAGCAGAGAATAATCAGCGGCAGCTCGTCCAGGCAGCAGCAGCCAATCCCTCGAACACCTTTGGATTTCGAAAGCATCCGCCCACAATACATCATAACAGGAGCGATACAACAGCAGCAGCATCGATCGAAACCCACACACGCTCCTACACCAAGAAGGGTGGGAATGAGGAGCGTGACAGACGCCTACAAGTAGACAAACTCCTACTACTGCGTTGGCGGTTCTCCTCTTTTAGCTGTGTGCATTCAATCATCATTGACATTGATTGGATCGTTTGTGTTTGTGTCAGCGCAGAAACCTTGCATGATTGATGGGCAGGCAAAGGTTGTGGTGGGTATGGGTTGTGGGCAAGAGAGTTACTGGGTGTGGGTTAGTTGGTCCCTGGGCTGTGGTTATCTCACCATCACCAACCCACCACCCATCAACAACATTTATTTAATGTCAAGCGATGCGCGTCAGCGCACAAACCTTGTATATACAGTGAGTGAGTGGATCGGCAAAGGTGGGTGTTTGTGGTACATAAGCTGGCCGCAAACGACGAAAGTTTGTAGGGCATCCAGGGCCATCATGTATGTATGTGTACTGGGCAGGTACTTCGTATAATATTAATAAAAAACACCACAACAAGTTCAAAATGGTGTTATTAATTCGCAGTCCATATCACAATCGAATGAGTATAATTCGCGTTGCCTGACTCCACAGCAGTCTCAATCAATGTAAGGATGTTACTACAGTAATAACAAGGGCGACATCGGGCAAGCGAGCGAGCGAGCGGCGGTGGCTGGTGATCGACGAAGGCGGTCCAAGGCCGCCGCGGTCGACCGAGCGGCAGCGGGTGCTACGGATATGGTACAGCAACAACACCAGTCTTACCGCATGATACGTCGAGCAGTGGTTCGGCAGCAGGGAAGGGCTGATAAATAATGTAGTGGCACCCTGCCAAACTGTGGCACCAGTACGATAGGGCGGGACCGGTATATATAGCGAACAAAAAAAAGAACAATCAAAGAATAACTGGAACTGGGCCACGATCCACACCCTATCTATACTCGTAGCGCAATTCACAGATCAGGTCAATTAAATCAGGGCAATGGTCAATTGGGGGTATACCCCCTGGTTTTACGGCCATTTGGGGGTAGGGTCAACATGCGCCCGCGGAAAGTGATCCCGCGGGCCCAAACAGGCCTCAAACGCCATTCCGAAGGCCTGGCGAGATGCCCGAAGCCCATGCCAAGCACGCACATGTTTTGGTTTTTTTTTAGGCACGTCTTTGGGCCTTACAGGACGGCGGCGCACGAGGGAGCAAACTAAGTCCCCCGTTTGACCACATCTCGGGGGGGGATAACCCCACGTACCTACTAAATTTATCTACTCCCCCCGACTGACCACTTTTATCACCCCGTTCGACCGAAACCATACCCCCGTTTGACCATCTGCGACAGCCTCAAAAACGACTACAGCAGTACGTATCCACGTCACCGCCGAACATACCGAATAGACCACGGGGCGGAACATCCAGAACTCGCGAATAGTCTGGATCGTTTGCCCCCCAAAATATCGGCGGAACAACATAAAAATCGAATATTTATAGGCGACACACGTATACTAGCCTTTACGTATACTACTACGATCGATCACCTGATCACCTGCCATCTGTTGTGCACCGTTTCGACAAGTTCATCCGCATTTTTAACAAAAAAACTCTCACATAGAGGCCGTCCCGCGACTTGGAGAAAATTGCTTTTAAAGGCGACAACCTACTGCCAAGAGTACTGGGAGTATTGAGT
>MEHQ01001702.1:123895-134363 GCA_008828725.1 Saccharina japonica | reverse complement strand
GCTGCCCCCCCCCCCCCGCCCCCCCTATATTTGTCAAGTCAGCCGAATCTAAACGAGCCGAACGGAAGAAGACGATCGATGTAGGCCCCCTTCCCTATCGATTCACTCATGCCGCGCCTTATTATGATGTGACGAGCGGAAACCTGGATTTTTCAGACTTGCCGAGAGAGAAAAAAGAAACAAAAAAAAGTCGGAGAGGCAGACAAGACAGGAAAAGGAAGGAAGAACAGAGCAGCAAGCGCTCTTCCATTCTTTTTTTCTTGTCCCTCGCTCTCACGCCGTATTCACCCAAGACACCCTCCTGCTGCGTTGGTCCTTCCTCCCTTGCCCCCACCGGCACCCCTGCCCCTCTACGAACCCCGTCCTTTTTTTTTCCACCGATCCTCGTGGTCTTCCTTCCCCTGCGGCCATCCCCCTTGTTTTTTTTTCTTTCTTCTCTTTCTCCTGTCTTTTTTTTTTTCCTTTTTTCATTTCCCTGCCGGAGCGACGCCAAAGTTGATTTTTTTGGCCACCCGTCCTTTCTCCAGCAAAATCCCGTGCTCTCCTCTTTCCGGGCCCGGACCTACTTTTTTTTTGTTTTCAGCCCCAGCGCTGCCCCCCACCCAACCCTCCTCTACCACCACGCCCTTCTTCCCCCTTCCCCGTCACCGACCACCCTCCCGAAAAGCTGCAAACCCCACCGAGGCGCCACCAAGGATGTGGTAAGCCCCCCCCCCCCCCCCCCCCCCCCCCCCCCGCGCTGCAAGACTCGCGTTCGCGACGCTCTACTCCCGAACGCTACGCTTCGCTCCGCTGCGCGTATTGCTAAGAGTTTTGTGCTACTGTACTCTCCATCGAACGTTGCGCCAGCTAGCTAGCTATAGCTATTAATAGCTAGCTGCGCGTGCGGTATTAGGCTACTACGTAACGCTCCGCTGAACGCTCTGCAGAACGTGCTGCGCTTCGTGAAGGGTTTCCGCTATATGTACGGCATGTTCTGCTACATGCACGCGACGCTCTACAAACGAACGCTACGCTACGCACGCACGCATGTGCTATAGATGCAAACGCCGCGCATAGGGCCATGCTACGCCGAGAACCGAACACGATCACGTTCCGATCACCCCGCCCCCCCTACCAAACACCCGCCGCGCATTGCTAGTAGGCAGCGGGCATACGCAATGCTCTGCTACGCTACGCCCCCCAAGGAAACCAACCCTCGCGTGCGCAAAAGTAGCAACTCCGTCGAATGCACGTCCACGAAATCTAACCGGACAACCGGTACTACTCGGCACACCGGCACTAATCAGCACGCTTCCCACACTGGTTACAAATCTCATCTGTCTATGCCAAGCGATTTCACAGGCACTACTTGATAGCGGGGCAGCCGGTACACTATGTAGATGTGGACCACTACGTGCGGTACAACAGTACAGTATTGCGAGGTGAGGGTAATTGTTGTTGTTGTCTTCACATTAAAAGCCGTGCCGGTCTCTCTATCCAGTACCTCCATCTGTCCGTACTAATCCAACACTTGCCGCGGTCGAATCCCGTGGTCACAGGCAAAACTTACCCCGAAAAAAGGTACAAAAGTATTTGCCCATCCCGCCAACTAAAGAGTAGCAAAACCAAAATGTCAACGAAAACAACAAACAAACAAACAAAAAAACACCAGAACGCAAATAAGCAAAAGAGTACTGGTACATATATCAGTCTATTATATAGCAAAAGCAAGCACGCGACAACGCACATCCACGAAATCCGGGTTGTCGAGACCGGTCATATCCTGCATCGGCAAACCCCCTTCTAAAAGCTGGTCATCTGCCATGCCGTTTCCCGCCTGGGCAAAAACGAGAGCGGGCCCATGACACGTCCAGCAAAACACGACAGAAAGCACGACGCAAATAAGCCATACACGGGACACGGCACAGCGAAGAGGGGGAGGAGGAGGAGGAGGAGGAGGAGCAAGAGGAGAAAGAGGAGGAGGCGAGAGAGAGGAGGTTGGGAGAAGGTTGGCTACAGTCGGTAAATAACGCATCCACGGTAGAGGTGCACTACCATGTTTTTGCCTCATAAGGGCGGCCACTTGAGGAGCTCTATACTAATAGTAAGTCAAAAACTGATTTTGGAGGGAAAAAATAAATAAAAGTGCTCGTAACCGATGAACAACCCCATGGCCTACTGTAAGTAAGCATACAATACAATCAACAATATCGCAACACAAGAACAACGAAACTCCGACGATGTTGGGGTTAAGGAGCCTTTAACCCATTCAGAACTCAAAAAATTATCCCACACTAATTCCAAGTAATTTGTCCCCCAAAACGGGGGACCAGTTCTTAAGGGGTTAATAGATCATTCAGAAAAGGTTTCAGCCAAAAAAAGGTATACCTTATACCTCTATCGTTGCACGCACCTCATAAGGGCGGCCACTTGAGGAGCTCTATACTAATAGTAAGTCAAAAACTGATTTTGGAGGGAAAAAATAAACGTGCTCGTAACCGATGAACAACCCCATGGCCTAAGTAAGCATACAAAACAATGAACAATATCGCAACACACGAACAACGAAACTCAGACGATTTTGGGCTGAGGGTCAGAAAACGTTTCAGCCAAAAAAAAGGTATACCTCTACCTCTATCGTTGCACGCGTTTAATATACTGCATCAGTTGCCGGTCGCCCCGGTGGGCTAGCAGGTAACCACGAAGCTTGTTAGCGTCAAGGTCGCGAGTTCGAGCCCCTCCCCTCGAGTGCATGCTCATAGGGACTTTTTCTCGTAAAAATATCTTGACTAGCGGAAAGCGCGAGAGCGTCAGTTGGCAAAATTCGATGAAAATCGACGAGCGTTGGGAAGGCTAAACCCTCTGCGCGATAAAAATCAAGGCAAGAACCGTAGTGGGGGGGGAGGGAGAGGAGCCTACTTTGTGACCCCGGATCTGAGTTACGACTAGGGAGGGAGAAAGACAGAAGTGCGAAGATAATAAATCGGATGGAAAAAAGAAAAAGAAAAAAGCTAGTAGCTATTAATGGTGAAGCGAGTACCCCAAACCACCAACCTACCAACCGACGTTGATCGAGATCGAGATCGAGTTCGAGTTCGGATCGGTATGTAGGAGCGCGTCCGTACGTAACTCACATTCATATCGGGGAGTTTGCTCTCCTGAATGCCGGGCGGCGGCGGTGGCCTACGAAACCAATCCATGTCCGTCTTGGGGGCGCGTCTGTCAAAAGCCGAAACCGCCATAGGAACCAAAAAGGAGACACAAAAAAGGGGGGGTGGGGGGGAGGCGGGAAGGCGGGAAGACGAGCACAACAGTTCCGCGGGCGCGAGGGGGGGGGGGGGGGGCGTGAGACTCTCGGGCGCATTGAAAACTAATACAACAGACCCTACATGGTGAACTCGTCTGACATTGAATGTGCGTCGGGATGCTGCCTGGGGCGAGGGCCGAATGGACACTACTTGGAAGTATCTGTAGACACAAACGAACACCCCTCCAAACGGAGGAAAACCACTGAAAAATGGAAACCACCCATGTATATATATTTTCTCTCACCCGTTGGCGAGGCCCTCAAAAGGGGCCGGAGCAGGGTAGTGCACGCACAGGCTGAACAGCCGCGCTCGCTGGTACCGCGAGATGCGGGGGAGATCCCTTGCGCTGCTGAGGCAGTGGTCCTCGAAGCTGTCGCCCTTGTGCCCGTCCACCTATACACACAAAATACAGGGGGGGGAACACAATCCAGGTAAATAGGAAAATATTCCGTCCGTACTATTAATAGCACAGCTGTAGTTACTAAAAAAGCAACAAACTCTCCAAGAAGTAACTCTGTACAAAACTTACCGGACACCCAAGTAAGAAACAGGGATGCTGGTTCAGTCTGGGTTTTCTCATTTTGGGAATGGTTGCGATTTACACTAGAAGTTCAGTACAAAAAGGCTCCCGAAATGATGGTTTTCCTCTCAATTTCAGCCCCCCCTTATATTCTGTTCCTTGTAACACGGAGAACCAAAGTTAATATGACCAAATATTGTTAATAGTAAAAATAGGGAAATGTACAGGTTCTTGTGTGTACCGGTTGCCGATATACATTAGTATGCGACACATGTTAAGAATCTCTTCTTTTTTGCCAGACTGGAATTATTGTGAAAAAATACTGGGTGTGTTCCACCCACACTATTTTCAGTACAAATAGGTCGCATTCTTACAATCCCCCCCCCCAAAAAAAAAATCTCAGCCTCAAATTCTTAATTATATCAGATCTTCTTGACTTCTGTCGCGCACTGTACATACATAGCGCAGGTAGTTTCGGCTGGGGCATCCGTAGTGGGGGAGGAGGGAGAATAGAGCCTGCTTTGTGACCCCGGATCTGAGTTACGACTATGGAGGGAGAGGGACACGAGTGCGAAAATAATAAATGCGATGGAAAAAAAAAAAAAAAAAAAACGGCACTACGTATAGAGAGACCACTACTACTTGTCCCCGCCTCGGGAAATGCCGAGACGCTGTAGATCACACTGTGCCTGCCGTAGATGGCATTGCATTGTCTGCTCTGCTTACTGCATTGCAGCGTAGTATCTCTGCTGTGTCGTCGTTTTGTGACCACATAATAACTGGTATCTCTCTAAGATGAAGAATCGGCACATCGACACGGATACTGGGTGTGCTGGATGCGAAGAACACACACACACAGATAGTATATGAGCAAGAAGCGGCATACTGTAAAAATCATAGGTACCTAAGCGGCATACCAAAAAAAACATAGGTACCTTCCACGGGATGGTCTCGGGCTCCAGGAGGTCTAGGTCGCACGCCAGCAGCGGCAAAGGCTGGTGAGAGCTAGAAATCTGGGGCACGTACGAATCCACCTCGTGCTGATACCTGACACAAGCAAAAGCAGCGAGAGAGACGAATAGAGCACGTACGGTATATTATGAGTACACACGCCGCAAAAACATGAGTAAATACATTCATTTTTTTTTACGGCATAGTAGAGGGAGAATACAGCACCCGAAATAAACGACATGTTCATCAGGAGGTAATCGAAATGTGGAAATAAACTGCCTTGAGAGGGGGAGAGAAAGAGGGAGAGAGATACAGAGAAAGTAAGAAAGACAGAAAAAGAGATCGTGCGTTTGAGCGGCGCTAGTCTAAAACCCGACAATAGCCACAACTGGAACCGTTTTTCGCTGCAGCAACAAGGTTAAAACGTGGGGGTTTAACAAAAAGGTACCGATCAAGGCGAAGCAGAGCAGGAAGACCTATTTACCGAAAAATTACCGAATTATTAACAATACCGAATACATAGCTCTCAACCGAAAGTTGCCAAAGTATCACCCGCTACCGAAAAACCAATAACGAATACGTAGCTCTCTACCAACAAATTACAGAATTATTACTGAAAACGGTTCACCGAGTACTGGTACCTGGTACTATTAACACTCCCCCCTCCCATTGTAAGTAGAAATACGAGGGTCTGGTCATACGACCATATTTCACGACATGAGTACACCCCCCCCCCCATTGGTGCTACGTAGCAATGTCTGCCTGGTCGGTGAAAACCCGACATGCTCCGTCCCGGCATTGTAGGGACGCGAGGGTCTTTGGTCATGCGACTACGGCCATGCTTGGGAATGAAGTACCCCCCCCCCACCCCTGTTCCCTCCCTCGCCCCCGGCCTCACCTGCTTGTAAGCTGTCCGAAAGGCAGGCGCTGCCTCGATCGAAGTTTTCTCGGTGCCCCCTGTGGTCAAAAGGAAAATAGTCGCGCATGCGCGTTCAGACGGGTGGAAGAAAAACAAGCAAATGCATCGGCAGGGATGCGAGAGAGATCAAGAACCATGACAGGAGGAACAACCAATAGAAGCAGAGCCAGACTCTCATGACGGCGACATTTACAAAATACCACAAAACACTATATATGCCAAGCACGAAAAAATGACCACAAAAAACTACTAAGGTTGTATAACACCAGACACGAAATACCACGAACCCTACATTTTTTGACACGGGCACAAAACACTATAGAAATACCACAAACTACTACCAGGTACGTACTGGTAATATACATCTGGTAGGGAACTGCTACGTAGGTCATATAGTGCTGGTACAACACATACCGAAACCAGCATGGCCTTACCAACTCACCAACCCCCCACACGCTTTCGAGACAACGACCAGTGCAACCCATAGTAGACGGTTTGTATACTTCACTACAGACGTAGGCACGGGCCAACAGAACTACCCACAGTATATAAGTACACAACACAAGGCCAACACCAGGTCAACATAAAAGCCAAACACCAACACTAAACAAAAAAAAACGGGTCCACCACCTCCACCACCGCAAAGAAAGGGGGGGGACAACCCAATCCGAAATCCGAACAAAATTAAAGGCCAAGTTCCAACACAGGACCAACCACTAACAACACCAGACAAGAAAGCGGCACACATGATCTATCTGTAGATAGATAAATGATCTAGATCATGATCTATATCTGTAGATATATAAATAATCTAGATCATGATCCATCTGTAGATAGGTAAATGATCTAGATCATGATCTATCTGTAGATAGATAAATGATCTAGATCATGATCTTATCTGTAGAAAAATTAAACAATATAGATCATGATCTTTCTGTAGATAGATTAAATGATCTAGATCATGATCTATCTGTACATGGATAGATCTATCCGAGGCGTGCGTGCACACCTTGACGACGAGCGAGACCCCCCTCAGTATGGACTGCAGGTAGTAGAACACCAGCAATATCGCCAACCAGGCCACGTTCAAAGCCGAGAAGACATCCACGAGGGTCTTCTGGTGGCCCGTCATCCAGTCCTGAGCCTGGGCTTCGACAAGGCCGGTCCCCTCCTGGGAACATGTGATCCATCCGCCCTGAACCAACAACAAAGGGAGGGAGGGAGGGGAGGAGGGAGGGAGGGGCGGGGGCAGGGAGGGGGGGGTGTACTTCATTTTCATGCATGGTTGTAGTCGTATGACCATAGACCCTCGCATCCCTACAGTATGCCAAGACGGAGCCATGTCGGGGTTTTCACCGACCAGGCAGACATTGCTCTAGCACCAAGCGCGAAGAAGCGCCGTGAGGTGCTCGGCGAGTCGCATGAAGGGTGAGCTGCATCCTCTACTAAGAACCGTTGTGAGGCGGACTTGCAAATATGCATGACAGGGGAGGCGAGTCAAATTAGGGGGGAGAGACAAAACTAAAGCAGTAGTACCGAATGTGTTACATTGCACAATAGTACACGTCCTTATTCCACTGTGATACATAGTAATTGTGCTAAATAAGCGCAGCAGCTGAACACCATCAGCAAAGCAGCAGCAAAACAACACCAGCAATGCAGCAGCAACAAAACGCCAGCAATGCAGCAGCAAAGCAACATCAGCAATAGCAGCAACAGCAGACCATAGTGAAAAGGTCCTACGTACGGTATACCAGGTACACAAAAAACGACCAGTATAAATTTCGCTATTTTTACCAACAATATTTGGTCCTGTTTAGGGCCCGTTTTAACGAAGAAGAAAAAAAAAATCAATTTGGAAAAAAATACATATTCAAATCCGCTTTTCATTGGTCAACACACGCACCAGCACCATAGATTCGGATCTTGGGGCATAATATTTGGTGCTGGTGCGTGTGTTGACCAATGAGAAGCGAATTTTAATTTTATTTTTTTTCCAAATTGAATTTATTTTATACTCGTTAATTCGGGCCCTTACAAGAATCCCGTAATACTACAGTATGTCACACATACCTCGAAACGGCAGATCTGATCGAACGGCCATCCGGCATAGTAGTAAAGCGCCAGCACGCAGTGGGCCAGCACTGCCAGCGCCAAGTGCCTCCTGGCAAGCTTCGCCACGCGGCCGTTGTTGCCCGGCGGGTGCGGCGTCTTCCACACCCTCATGAAGAGGTATTTGTCGGACCAGTACGACAGGGTTAGCGCCGCGATGCAGAGCCACATCGCCAGGGGGAAGACGGGCGCGTAGACCAGGCACGCGAATATGGTCTTCGTCGTGTCCGTGTACCTGCGTAAATTGTTTTTGTTTTTGTTTTGTGTTCGGTGGTTTGTTTTTTTGGTTTGTGGGTGGTTGTTGTTGGTGGTGGGGTGGTTGTTGTTGGTGGTGGGGTGGTGGTTGGAGTTGGTGATGGTGACGATATTGATGACGATGACGATGGTGGTGATGGTGGTGATGATGATGATGGTGATGATGTTGGTGATGATCATGTTGGTGATGATGATGATGATAATGATGTTGGTGATGATGTGATGAAGGAGAATACGGCAAATCACGACACAGCGGGGGGGCGGGGGCGGCGCCAAGGACGTGGGCATCGCATACTGCAGCTACTGCGTCCCATTGGGCATCCATCGAACGTTCACACAACAGACAAGCCATCGCTATCTATATATGTATTCGAAACAAAAAAACTCCAAGACGCATGCGCCGTGCGGCTTATATAGCCCTATAAACCCTAACCATGCCTTGAAGGCTAACCAACATATTGCGTCCCTCTTTTGCAAAAGCAAATCAACTACAATCCGTCTCGAACCCACACCCACACCCAATCCAACCCATACTTATGTATCAATCTCTTCTGGACAAGCTAACAGTAACGAACGAAGAAACACTTACGACTACTACTGTTTGAGGCGCGACACCAGTATGAAAAACAAGACCTAATCATGGCTAGAAATGTTTCGAGACGGGACGGGACGTACTCTCTCACCTTTCCGATATTTGGAACCGAGAGCCCTGGAAGTGCGCGTCCATAGCCGACTGCACCACTTCCTTGCGCGCTAGAACGCTTCTCCCCCACCTGACCCAGACCAGGCAGAAAGATCCAACCCACACAGCCCGAAAACCAAACCAGACCAATCCAATCCAAATCGGATGGGTCCCAATCCAAAATCCGAAACCATCCAACCAAAAATCATTTCAAACAAACAAGAAAAGGCGGTGGAGATGGTGGAGGGAGGCGGTAGGGTTGGGGTTAGTTAGGTGGTCTCAATTGGTCACGGATGGCTTGATGGTTGGCTTCCTGTAGTTGGTTGACTCACTGACCGACCGTGACACCATCTTTGTTCAAGAGATGTACGTACGTTCTGCTGACCTGTTTTCTCAGCGCTTGACTCCATCGCCACAGTATGATATATATACTGGTATGGACGAAATGCCGAGGGTACGGCAGACAAAACGACGAAAACACAAGGCCAGGAAAAACGCAAGGCCAGGCAGAAGGCAATGCCAGACAAGGCAACAACAACAAAATCACGTGGCAGGGCGCAGCAGCAGCAGTGCTGGCGGCTTGGCCCGGCGTCGACAATGTGGGTGATTATCCACACAAACTCCTCACTGCATCTTCATCCGAGGGTTTAAACAAGTACCACAAGCGCCGGAACTGTTGTAATCCGTGTTCGATCTTCCCTTAAGAGAATACAAACACGGAATACATTTTTCGGTTAAAGGGGCATATTTCTTGATATCTCAACCAATTGGTCAAAGCCGGGCCGAGGAGGTCAGTACACCCCCTCAGCAAAAGGCAACGCCCCTCCCCCACCCAAGACGAAAACAAAGGCAAAACACAACAAATAATAAAAAAATACAATCACAAAAATGAAAAACGGCGAGATGGAAAAAAAAAAAAGAGCAAAAACGAAATCAAACGCCCCAAATGGCACCCAAAGGTACTACGTATCCAATCCAGCGCATCCTCAAACAATTCAAAACACACGATCACAATAAAAGCGCGGCGAGATGATAAATAAAAAAAACCTGCAGAACAACAACAAACACGCTCCAACAAAATATATCCAAAGGTATTATCCAATCCAATCCAGTCTAATCCAATCCCTCACGCACGCACCTCCCGCGAATGTCGAGCAGGCGGAGGGCGGGCGGAACGAAGACGTTGAGCCAGAGGACAGTGGCCACGAGCTCAAGGTTATCCTCCGTCAGAGTGCCAACGCGGTCGTTGAGGAAGAAGGGGATGCCCGCGAGGTTCGTCCAACGCGCTAGCGTGAGCTGCAAAAAATGCACAAACGTAGACGGAAAAAAAGAAGAGAAAATAATTAGAAAAAAAATCACAAAAATTGCGTTCCAAAAAAAATAGGGAGGGGCGAGGACACAAAAAAAAATCCTCAATACAAGGACCGTTTGTGTATTCATATCTAATCTAAACGGTCCCTACCTTTCGGGAGATACGTGGGATATAGGGGGAGCTGCACAGGCCAAGATGAATAAATAAAATGTTTTGTTTACTGTTTACGGAGGACCATAGTAAAAAGGACCAAATATTGTTGAGTAAAAACAGGAAAATATTTAGGTTTTTGAGTGTACCGTTGCTCCCCTACTTAATATGGTCCCCCGCAATAATATATAGCATTAATTCACTCTATTCAACACCGATCCCCCATCTCGCCCCAGTCTTCTCTGACCGCCCCACCCCCCCCCAACCGGTCTACCCC
>MEHQ01001702.1:59171-116992 GCA_008828725.1 Saccharina japonica | reverse complement strand
GTACACTTCTGCTGTCTGTGTCCTCTTGTTAGTACTGGTGATGGTTTTATTCGGTAGAGGATCAGTGAGAAATGTGTCCGGTGCTACCGGTTTAAACCGGTTTTCCCGGTTTTATCCGGTTTTCGGTTAACCGGTTTAAACCGGCGGAAAAAAAACGCGTTTTTTTTTTCAAAAACCGGCTACTCGTACACGCCTGCTGGGTTTCCAAAAACCGGTTTAAACCGTTTTTTTTTTTTTTACCGGTGCCCACCTCTAGCCAGCACTCAGCAGCAACAGAGTGTTACGACTTGGGGTCCTCTGCTTCGACATTAAACTCCGGTTTCGACATTCATAAAAAGAAGCGTATCGTACATACGAACCACTATTACGGAGGGCCATAGTAAATAAGACCAAATATTGTTATTAATAGTACAAATAGGTAAATATGTAAATATAAAGGTTTCTGTGTGTACCATAGGTCCCCTATTTACTGAACTGTGGTGTCCCGTAATAGTCCGGTTTCGACAACGTTAACGTTTGCCATGTCGCTACGTACATTCGTGCTCTTAGTGCCACCCAAAACCGACCCGACCCTTGCTGACTCAGCCCAGCCCAGCCCAGCCCCAGTCCATCCCAACCAACCCCAACAGAGGCAGAACGTTGTCGTGTCGCTGTTAAAACTGGACCGAACCCAACCCTTGCTGCCTCATCCCAACCCAAACCCAATAGTTTATATTATTTGCACACAATTCTATATATGCATGCCTCCACCCCCCTCAGTACACGCTCATTCCGAGACCAATCCAGGAAAATCGGGGCCAGACTTGAGGTATACCAGGTATAGGGTTTAAATAATCAGAGTCCGGTAATAACTTTCAACCAGTTCGTTTTCAACCAGAACTATTTCGTCCACGCCGGGCCGAGTTTTTTTATTCAAGCACAGGGGGCTCTCAATCAACAAATATGTTTTTGGTATCGTGTGTCATGAGGAAACCGCTTTTTATCAGGCGCGTCAAGGGCCTCTTTTGGTCTTAACCAGACCTCCTATGGCCTTAACAGGCCTCTTTTGGTCTTAACCAGATCTCCTATGGCCTTAACAGGACCTGTTTTTGGGCTTAACGAGGTCTGTTTTTGGCCTTAACCAGGGCTCTTTTAGGCCTCATTAAGGCCTGTATTGGCCTTAACCCCTCAAGAACTGGTCCGACAAATTTGGGAAAAAACTACTTACAATTAGTGTGGGATATTTTTCTCAGTTCTGAATGGGTTAAAAGGGCCACTTTAGGCCATAATAGGGCCTTTTTTGGCCTCAACGAGACCTGTTTGCACCCGTTTTAGTTTACTGTGCTCAGCGTCATAAGGCGGTAGGAGGAGGGGATGCAGTATCCCCTCCCCCCCTCCCCGTTCCAGATAAAATATGCTTATAATAACAGGAGACCGGTGCTTTTCCGGCGCGTCAAAAGGCCTTTTATGCTCTCATTATACTGGTTTTAGTGTGTGAGAGTGGGGGGGGGGATCAGTCAAAGGGCCAACCAGGGTCTAACTATTAAATACTCGTAGCACGTTTGTTCAACCTTCGATCCTCACCCCATGCCGAGGCCGACGTTAACATTCCGCGTAAACATTCGACATTCCACGTCAACATTCCGTGTACATATTCGACAACACCATTAACCTTCCACGTAAAATATGCCAACATGAACATTCCACGTAAACATTCGACGACAACATTAACATTATCTACGTACGTGTAACATTCGGCATCAACATTTGGAAGCATCGGAATACAGTAATTGCCCGACTGTCGGCTGATTTCAGCACGCACGCTCGAAATCGTTCCAACATTAGTTAGGTTGAGTGTGCAGTGATAAAAATATGTGAGTGCACATTCAAGAGGACAGAAGTGTTGTCTGGAGATGTCTGATTCGAGTGAACCAACAGAAGCGAACATAACAAGTTCGGTCGATGCATGACAACGTACGTATTATATGATATAACTAAACACTATTTGCTGCTTTTTGCCAATCAAGAGTATTCTGAAATATTTGGAACAAGAAAAAAAAAACATGCAGTTACAATATCACAACTGCCAAAATAACTTTTGTGTAAATACTGCGTGTCTTGGTAAAAAATATAATATACCAGGTATACTATATATACACTATACAAAGAAATGATAAGGCATGCACACACGGGTTTGTTTTCAGAAGGCGACGCACACTGAGAACCGATTATTTGTGCTGTTACATTTTTTCACCAGTTGTTTCTATCAACAGTCTTTGGCCTAATCAGGCGAGAAATACAGAATAATATATAGACAGAATAGAATACGAAGATAGGAAACGACAGCAAGACGATGGCGTGCCGAAGACACACACTGCTACCGCCGCCGTCCGCACGTACATGGAAAGCCCCAAGCACCAAAAACGCAATGATAACGAAAAACGCTTCAAGACATCAAATACGGGGGCGGGGGGGGGGGGCGAGCCTCAAAAACGTGTGCAGCGTATTACATACCTGGTACACAGGGACAAGCACGAAAACCGGCAGCGTGACCGACATTTGTGCTTCTGCACGCTCGATGGGACCGCTTGTGGGGATTTCGGAAATCGCCACACTTAAAATCACATCCCGCAAGGACCAACATACTATATATGCATGGGAGTTATAAATTGACAGCCAGGCTTGTTGAGGAACCCAAAACGAAAAAGGCTACCTGGTATATACATATTATGAGGCGTTTTTCTTTATCTATCGTTATATTTTTTTTCGAGAATGTCGGTCGGTTTCCGTCGGTTAGGAAAAAAAGGCAAACCGAACACTTCTCGGTCGCGTCGGTTCTCTCGGCCAAAACCGGCTATAAATATTAATATTTACAGGGTCAACATTTCGAAAGGGCTCGGCGCGTGATGCGTGGACAGCCCCCACCCCGTTCCACCAAAACCACCGGGTATGGCACGTACATATATATATCGCAAAAAAAAAATTACCAAATTTTCGACGACAATTTTTGGTGCCTGCGTCTGGGCTGTGGCGGACCTTCGACCTTGGTCGGCGTGTAGGATCAGGGTATCTGGTGGGCCCGCCCTACTGCCGGCGGCTAATAGTCAAGGCTGCTCACGGGTCGAACACAAATCTCGCGGGTCAGGTCGGGTCGGGTGACCCGCGACTGGATCCGATCCGTGAGAATTACAAAAAAACATCTTGACCCGATCCGACCCGACCTATATAGTCCAACCCGAACCAAACTCTCACACGGGTTGGGTTGGGTCGGGCCACCCCTCTACCCGGCCCGACCCAACCTGACCCGCGAGGTTCATAATCCGACCCTTGCAACAGCCTTGATATTTTTCCATCTCACGGCTCAGGTATACTCTCAACTTTTACTAGAAAAATATCTCGCGTACTGCAGCCAACCCGCGTGCCCACCTCTGTTACGTTGGCAGTGCTCCCTTCCAGGATCTTCCCGGCCTTCCTCCTCTTCGACATCGCTCTCAGGAGAGACCCGTTGCCTCGCACAACGGTCACGTAGGACACGTGGCCGAACTGCGCGAACAGCCGCCTCCAGCGGTCCGGGTCGTCTGCTAACGGGTCCGGGTTGGACACCTTTACCGTGTACGTCTGGGCCGAGTGGATCTGTGGGTGCGTGGGTGTGCATGCGTCGCGTGTGCGTGGGTAAAACCGTGTGTCAAAAGTGAAAATATTCGCATGTGTGTCGTATGAGGAGTATGAGCGTGGATGGGCGTGTGTGTATTGGTGGGTGTATGAGCGTAGGTGGGTGGGTGTATGAGCGTGTATGGGTGTGTTGTATGGGCGTGTATGGGTGTGTGTACGAGCGTGTATGGGTGGGTGTATGAGCGTGCATGGTCGTGTGTATGAGCGTGTATGGGTGGGTGTATGAGCGTGTATGAGTGTGTGTATAAGCGTGTATGAGTATATGTATGAGCGTGTATGGGTGTATACGTAGGGGTTTAATTGGTATGTATGAGCGGGTATGTAGTATGTGCACGTGAAGTGTAGTGTATGTTGTATGAGCGTGACGCAAGCAAGGGGTCTGGGTTGGACCTCTTTAACACGTCTGGGCCGAGTGGGTGTTCGAGCAGGTGCGTGCGTATACACTTACGTAGTATATACATATTCATACATACAATACGTAAAAACGAGTTTATTTTGGGCAGTGTATGAGCGTGTGTATGAAGTGCATGAAGTGTGTATATAATATATGAGCGTGTACAAGTGTATGGCCGTTTAAGAATGAGAGGGTGCATGCGCAAGGACACAACCGTATGAGCGTGTTAATGAAAGTATTGCGCGTGTGTATGAGCGGGTGCGGCGGATGTATGCGTGCTCAGTGTAAAATATGAGCGAATTTGGTGAAAGTGTAACTACTGTGTAAGCGCATGTATAGGAGTGTATGCGCTTGTGTATGAGCTAATGAGCGTGGGGCACGGTCGAATAATCGTGTGTAAATCTCTATACACATTAAGCGCACGAGCACGTGCACAAGTCAGGGCGCGTGAGAGCATACATTGCACCAACTAACCGTAGTGTCCGTGTACTCGGCAGCCTTGTCCTGCGCCTTCCCCAGAATGAACAGAAGCAAGAACAGGAGCAGCACTCCCGCCATGTCGGCGAATCCCTGCTTCGCGTCCAGGGGACAGTCGTTGCGTTCCAAAACCGTCATCGACGAGTCCATGTCGAAAGTCTCCACGGATAACTTCGACGTGCACACGGCCGATCCGAACAGATCGAAGCGAACTCCCGCCTGCCCGAACCGAAACAAAAAAGAGCGCAGCGGGTTGGAAAACAAGATGAGGTTATGAGAAAAAACGGACAAGAAAAAACGAAAACAAAAAAAACACGCAAAAACACACAAGATGAGTTTATGAGATAAACGGATAATAAAAAACGGAAAAAAAACACACACACAACGGCTAGATCGCCGATTCCCACCGATCTCAACCATCTATATACAAATTTCCAAGTCAAGAAATATTCCAAAACTGTTACTAATATCAACACCATACGAAAATATGTACCACTAGCTCATGTCTGACCCCACCCGTGACAAACCCTGGACACTACGTACGAGTATGCACTGTTGGTGGTAGCGCTCACTGTTATAGTATATTCGATTCTCGATTGGTCCATTTCTTACACAAGTCCCTTTTTCGGAGTTTTATCGTTTTTTTTTGTACATTCTCGCCGAAGTGTGAGCGAACAAGAAGCTCAAGTTCGAATAAAAAAGGCGAAAACATTGATGGCGAGCAGAAGGAAAGCCGAGCCACATAATACGACCGAAAAAAAGGCGAGTACCCATATATATAGAGGGGGAGGGGTGTACTTCATTTTCATGCATGGCCGTAGTCGTACGACCATTTTTTTTTTTTTTTTTTTTGGTCCATCACATTTATTATCTTCGCACTTCCGGCTTTCTCCCTCCCTAGTCATAACTCAGATCCGGGGTCACAAAGTAGGCTCCTCTCCCTCCTCCCCCACTACGGTCCTTGCCTTGCATTTTTATCGCGAGAAGATTTCAGCACTTTCTTCCCTCGTCAACTCTCGTCGAATTTTGCATACCCACGCTACAGTATGCGCTCTCGACAGACGGTGTCATTTGAGAATAAAAACCTCCATGGGGAGAATCGAACCCTCGACATCCGGGCCTACAGGCTTCGTGGCTACCAGTTAGACCACCGGGGCGACCGGCCCATATGGGGGGGGGGGGGGGGGGGAGACAGGAAGACACTTGTAGCCATGGTTTTTGCCCACAAGGCCGTTGAGGGAAAGAAAAACTTTGCGCGAGAAAACAGAAAAAGCGACCTCGCAATCTTGTAAAAAAAAAAAAAAAAAAAGCGACAACCATGGGGGGTACAGTACGACCTTTACTAACAACCGCCTGCACGTTTTAACCGGCCGAACGTCTGTCCGCGCCGTTCCTGCTTATACTCCCTATATATACGGGTATAACGACCTCGTATATATATAGGTTGTTGCTGCTATATTCTCTGCACGATGTCGTATCAAAGATGTCCGGAGACGGCACTTTCACCCCTTGACTGACGGCAATTTGTCATTTTTTATCCTTGACTGACGCCAAACTACTAGGTTTCAGTGTGCAACACTCGGATCCACACCCTTGACCGATGCCCGTTTTCCCTTGACTGACCGTCTCCTGACATATTTTGTGTTTTATAATGCCGTATGCCGTCCCTGCCATTTTTTTTATTGTATGTTTGCCGTCCCTCCCATGTATACCTCATACGTATTTATTCCCTAATAACCTTACATGTTCGCAATTTCACCGAAGAGAAAGTTCTCCACATCCGCATGGCAACGAACTCCCTCCTCATTGCAATTCCTCGTACACGTAAAGAATTGGTTTGAATTGGTGTAAACATAAAAAAGAGCAGCAGCAGCAGCAGCAGCAGGGCAGTTCGCGAAAAAGCAGTGCGGGCTCGTCCGTATGTGGGTGAGGCGAGGGCATCGTTAGCGGAAAAAAAGGAGGGAAAAAAAACACCCACGTAGACACCACACCCATTCGAGAGCCCCCAAAATAGCCCCGAAGGAGTGGGGATCGTTAGGGCTGGGGTCGAGCTGGGGGTTACGCCTGGGCCGCAGTCGCGCAAGATGGGAGCTTGGTCAAAAATATGTCGCGCGAGTTTTTTTTGTACAAGGTGATACTGCTGTGTTATCGCTCTGACCGGTAATTCAAGTCACCATTTGGACTCTGATGTTGTCAATTAATAGTAAATATTATACTAAAAACGGCGAATATTCCTCGTGTATCACACTGCTGTTATTGCGCGTCTTTTATTACGTATGTTATGTGATGCTTGTTGTCTCGATCAACTGCTCTTGATCTCGTCTTGTCATTGTCCTCTTGCTGTTTTCTTTTCTGTTCGGTTCGTTTATTTCTCCCGTTTCAAGAACGAAAACACGTATAATACGTATGATACGAGGTACTATACACTATTAAACACCAGTACCTGGTATTTACATAAATACCTGGATGAAAACGAATAAAAACACCCCCCCGCCCCCCACAAAAGGTAAGACTACAGTACGTAAGAGTATATGCTCGTGAAGTCTTTCGTATTCCGCTGTCTTTCGTGCTTCTTTTCGGACCAGCTTTCGTTTCGTTTGTCGTCTATTTTTCAAGAAATAAAAACCCGTCTTAGCTGGGAGAACCGTTTTTCTTCTTCGAAACTCTCATATTTTGCAAGCTGCGTGATACTTTTCAATTATCTTCTAGTAGACGTACTCCCATTCTGTCCAGAAAATAGAAGGACTGTTTGTACATATGTTAAAATATAAGACGAAGGATGTTGATATTTCAGGACTGAGTGGGACTTCGTATAGGAGGCATCAGATGTACGTATATAGCACCGAACATGAGGTATCATACGAGATAAGCAGTAGAAGAAAGGATCGATCGAAACCGAATCGGTCGAGTGCTTCGTCCGCGCGGATAGAGAGGGGCAGTCGGTCCCCGACGAGGCACTTCAGTACCCCTCGCGGCAACTCCCTCCCTCCATCTCTGCCACCCGTCGCAACCTTCGCTCAACCCTGTTACTACTGGAAATAGCATACCACACTAAATCCAAGTTGTTTGTCACCAAAAACGTGGGTGTGGTTTAAAAAGGGTTAAGCTACGTACAGGTCAGGAGTCTTATCTGCCCTCAGACGTCTACATCAATAAGCGGGAATAGATAATTGCCCGGTGTGTGCGACGCTCCCACCCCTCAAGTGTTGCCGCATATATGAGTGCGAACCTACCGGTAAATAATACCGCACCGCAAAACGAGAAACTTATTGAGAACCGCGCTGCTCCAGAACCATTTTATGTATCAATAACGCAAAAACTCACACTACTGAAATAGTAGGTATGTAAGTACATGGAGACACTGGAGGCATTTCTGCCAAGGGACTGTCAGCAATCCTCCAAGAAAAAAACATTACGTATCTACAGTAGATCATCTAAATCCTAGGGTACATGGACGCATTTATGTCTAGGAAACGTTGACAACCCTCCAAGGACTGCAACGTTCGAAGGATCACGATCTACATATTATAGGTCATCTACGGGCAGTAGTACATCCTAAACCTGCCGTTGTGTAGGATCTGTGCAAAAGTACAGATCCAACCCAAAAAAAAATACGACGTAATCGTGCGGGAAAAAATGACGCGTGCTATATACGATAGAGGTACTGTACCTTTTTTTGGCTGAAACGGTTTCTGAATGATAGGGGCTCCTTGAACCATTCAGAACTGAAAAACGTATCCCACACTAATTCCAAGCATTTTGTCCCCGAATACATGGGACCAGTTCTGAAAGGGTTGACCAAAAATCGTCGAGAATTTCACCCTCTGGTGCGGCAATATGTTTCGTTGCATAGTTTATAATATAAGTATATGCCGTGGGTTTGTTCCTCGGGTACGTGGCACTTTCGTTTCCTCCAAAATCGTTTTTTTACTCACTATTAGTATAGACCTCCTCACACGAGGGGCCTCAGAAAAAAAGTGGTTCGACTCTAACGTAGCATACAGTACAGGACACCCAACAAGAAACAGAAAATCTGGTCCAGGCTGGATTTCGTATTCGAGAGAGGGTGTTTCCTAGACAAATTTCAGGAAAACGACTCCCGAATTTCTTCTTTTTCCTCCAAATCCCAGCCTGGCATTTGTATCAGCCTATTTCTTACTAGGGTCTTGTACTACTGCTGTAATGTGTCATATACGGCTTCCATCCGGCAACATGGGTTACGTAGATCTTTCCAGGTACAGACCAAGAATCGATCTGCCCTAAAAGGCCCACTGCTTACAGCACGCGACAAATATTTTAAGAAACTGGTAATTAAGAATTCAAGACTTGAGACTTTGGTCAGGGAACAAGTAAGAAAGCGACCTCTTCGTACTGAAAAAAGTGTGGAACACACCCAACCCAGTCTTAAATAATAATTCCACTCTTGGACAAAAATAAGAGATTCTTAACATCTGTACTATCATCAAGTGGGAATTATCTGCATGATGTGTTAGAGATGTCCAACGTTTCCAGGAACCTCACATCCTCGCGTGTATGTTTATATGGATTTGGGAACCGTTCGCGTGCCAGGACCGGTAACAAGCATATTTTCATATTTTCCATCTGAAGAAAGTAAGCCAACAGCAGTACGTAGACAGTTGACAGGCTCTTCTTCGGAAGAACAAAGCGGAAAACTTTAATGATTTGATTTCACTCAGTGTGTGTGTTCTTCACATTAAACCTTCCTTTCTACCCGTCGACATCCAGCACACCCAGTGTTTTAGGATGAAGAATCGGCACGGACACTGGGTGTGCTGGATGTCGACGGGTAGAAAGGAAGGTTTAATGTGAAAGGGGGCTTGCGGCGCCTGCGGCGCGCAACACGCGCCTCAGGCGTGTTGCGGTGCGCGCAACACTCCTTGAGTCGCCTGTTGCGCGCAACAGACCCCGACCCACTAATTAATGCCCTGATACACATCTCTTTTTATGATTCAAGGTGCATATTCATACATATGAACGTTAAAACTTCAACCAAATACGTATACCTGGCTATCTGGTTATACTATTGATATGTAATATCAACAGCAGTACGTAGGGCTTCTTCGGGCTAGAGAACGGAAACAAGAAAGGAAAAAAGAAGAAACTAATGTCGGTACGATTCGATAGACTAAAGGCACCAGTAATACTGCTGCTATTAATAGTATGCATACATATATACCTGGTGTATATATACCGGTATACCAGAGGGTGGGTACGTGTGGAGTTGTCGCTTGTTCGTCCTTTCCTTTCATGTTAAACTACTTACTATTTTAGAAATACGAGACATTCCGGTATAAAACCACTCTGTCACGATTCAATAGTACCGGTATAGACTACTGCTGTAAAGGCACCAGTAATACTGTTGCTATTATGTGTATATATACCGGTATACGAGAGGGTACGTGTGGAGTTGTCGCTTGTTCGTCCTTTCTTTTCATGTTAAACTCATTCAGAACTGAAACAAAAAATCCCATACTAATTCCAAGTAGTTTGTCCCCTAATATGTGGGCCCAGTTCTTAAGGCGCCCCTTCGGTCATGATGAAACACGAGTCTTCCATCGTTGAAAAATATATATATTATCGTTTTTTTTACAGCAGCAATACTATTTCTGGTATAATAACACCATATCAGTACTCCTTACGGAAAACGGCATAGCTCCAGTTCTAATGCTCAGGTTTTCGCCCATAGAGTATTTGCAAAGAGCCTAGACCATGGTCAACGTTTGTAAAGGATTAGTGCCTCTTTAGAGACACTTTTCGTGACGACCAAGGCGTCTGATCGATATGCCTCCCGATACACAAACGTTGACCATGGTCTAGGCTCTTTGCAAATACTATATATGGGCGAAAACCTGAGCATTAGAACTGGAGCTATGCCGTTTTCCGTAAGGAGTACTGATATGGTGTTATTATACCAGAAATAGTATTGCTGCTGTAAAAAAAACGAAAAAAATATATTTTTTAACGATGGAAGACTCGTGTTTCATCATGACCGAAGGGGCCCCTTAAGGGGTTAAACTATTTGAGAAATACGAGACATTCCGGTATAAAACCACTCTGTCCGGCAATATAGGCCCCGTTTCATATTGCGAACCTAGACCAAACCGGAGGGTACGTGTGGAGTTGTCGCTTGTTCGTCCTTTCTTTTCATGTTAAACCCATTCAGAACTGAAACAAAAAATCCTATACTAATTCCAAGTAGTTTATCCCCAAATATGTGGGCCCAGTTCTTAAGGGGTTAAACTATTTGAGAAATACGAGACATTCCGGTATAAAACCACTCTGTCCGGCAATATGGGCCCCGTTTCATACTGCGAACCTAGACCGAACGGGTGTTACATCCCTGGCCAGAGCAGTGATAAATCAGTTATTTGTATACATATCGACGCGAGTCGACGAGGGAAGAAAGTGCTGAATGCTGAAACATTATCGCGATAAAAAAGTAAGGCACATTTTTTCTTCTTATTTTTCTGGTACAGGCTTGTTGTTGTGGTTTCTCGTTCCCGGTACGTTCACATTTCACTTGCTGCTCTAGCCATTTCTTTGGGGTTATTTTTTGTTTTGGTTTTTCTCTGTCTCAGAGTCTGGGACCACATAACTTGTACCAGGTACCAGGTATCTCTCTAGGATAAGAAATAAGAACAGACACTGGGTTCTACCTGATGAAGTTGGGTGGAAATAACGGTTAGATGTGAAGACAACACACATGTACCGTACGTAATGGGGCGGGGGGAGACGAGCTTACTATGTGGCCCCGGATCTGAGTTACGACTACGAGGGAGACAAAAAAGAAGGGCTAAAATAACCTAATAAATGGCATGGAAAAAAATATACCAGGTATAATTATAGCGGGGAGCGTTTCAAACTGCTGGGTGCTGATGGTGCTGAACCAGTGACAACGGATATTTGTGTTTCTTCTCTTCGGTTGCGGGGTGGTTTGCACGCATTCAAACGTGCAGAGGCTTGCAAACTCGAGTATCAAACCACTCAAACCGGCCCCGCTCACAGCTGTCGTGTTTGTAATATATGTACAGAGGTTCCTCTTGGGGATTGCCCCGGGGGGGGGGTGTCGCAAGCTGAAAAGGGAGAATACGGCAGGCGTCCGTTCCTCGTATATGGTCGCCCCGGTGGGCTAGCAGGTAACCACGAAGCCTGTTAGCGTCGAGATCGCGAGTTCGAGCCCCGCCGGGTGCACATAGGGACTTTTTCTTGCAAATAAATATCTTGAATAGCGGAAAGCGCGAGAGCGTGAGTTAGCAAAATTCGATCAAAATCGACGAGCGTTGGGAAGGCTGACCCCTCTGCGCGATAAAAATCAAGGCAAGAAAGGTAGTGGGGGAGGAGGGAGAGGAGCCTACTTTGCGACCCCGGATCTGAGTTACGACTAGGGAGGGAGGAAGACGGAAGTGCGAAGATAACGAATGGGATGGGAAAAAATATATATATATAATATATATATACCCGCTACGTACTCGTACGTAGTCACCGGACAAGAACGAAGAATATGAAAAAAGAAAAAAGAAAAAGTGACACAAAGCTACTCGTACACTATTAATAGTACAAACAAGAAAAAGGAAATACACACTGGGCAAGAAACCAGGTAATTCTAACACAGACCAGTCCAAACGAGTTTGTAGTTATTATTATATTAATATTAATAGTTGTATGTTCTCTATACACTGATTTTTACAAAAACGAGACAAGCAAGTAACGCAACACCACCACCAGCAACTGCAGCAGCTACAAGCAGACACGCCTCCACCACACCACCACCAGCAACTGCAGCAGCTAGAAGCAGACACGCCTCCGCGGAAATAAATGGGGAGGCGGACGGACGTCAGACACTGGCTCGACGAAACATTAAACAGACACCACGAGGAACAAGCACATCACACCACGCAACACATGTACGTAAACGCATAGATACGTCAATGGTCACTTCAATAGCAAAGGGCATATTAAGGCGCAACGGACGGGTCCATTGAGGTTTTATCGATTGGCCACATTATTCTTGCTGTAAAAAACTTAAAATGCTTCAGCTGTCAGCACATTTCTCAACTGCACCACACACGCGGACATATACATGTACCTGTTATATAAATGCGGCGCTCAGACGGCGCTCAGGACTGCGCGGACTACATCGTAATGGTGGAACGGCATCCGCTCGAATCGTCCTTTTTTAAGGCGAACGCGGGACGTGCACAATGCAAGCGTAACGAGTACATCACGAGATGTGCAAAGTGGTATAGTATGCTCTATTAATAGTCTACTGCTGTTTGTATATACGTACCTCGTACTCGGTAGGTGTAATAATAATAAACATCAACATTTTCAGAAATTTGAGATCTCGTTCCCATTGTCGCCGGTCTAACACCACTACTATTATTAGTAACGTCGTGCACGAACCTAACTCATCACCTATGAAAATATTCTAGTCTATGGTGTTACGATCAATGACAATCAATAGCAAAACCAGGGGGCAATTTCGGGCAGTGTAAACTATTGTGGTCCTGCAAACAGTTATAATTAGAACCAACTCGATCGAAAGTGTGACATTGCTTGTACAATACTGGTACGGAGTAGGTATATACCAGGTATCAGGTACACACCAATATGCTGGTATATGTAAACGAGCATAATGTCACCAGCACTACGAGTTACCTGGTACACCATACCTGGCTTATAATATCAGATCAGATCACATGTATGATATATACGTCAGCATAGTACGCTGTATCTGCCGCCATCTGTACGTAACGCTATCGAAAGTAGAATCGAATCACGCGGAAAATAAAAGTTCGCCATAAAACTGCAGTGAGCTATAATAGGTCGTATATACGAGTAATATTGGCTACTGGTTGGGACTTTACATAGGGGCGAAAAGTAATAAAAACCGTGCAAAAAAAAAAGTGCAGGCTGTGTGTGGTCAATTTCTACCTTGCCCGTCGACCAAGACCAAGCCAACCCCAGACATAACCCTAACCCTAAACCCAACCCTTTGGGGGGCACGAGGTCGGCAAGGGCAGCCACGCGGCTCCGCCGCGTGTTTTAATGGCGTTTTTCCAAGAAAAAAAAAGCGGCCCAGAAGCCCAGCCTCGCCTATTCAAACCGGCATCCTACACAAAAAAAATGCAGGTTGCTCCTGCACATATATAGGGCGCGTCCCTCATATGCTATAGGTGTAGTTTGAAGCCTATACATCCACAAGGTACAGTTTGATGTGAAGGAACACACACACAAGGTAGAGAGGGAAACTGTACGTGCGTACGAGAGAATCTCGTCCAACATTGTGGCTTATCGCGGATTCCGCTTCAAAAGCAGTGAGTGACTGAGACACAAGCTCCGCCCCCCCCCCCGTGCCTCGCGGTCTCGCTTCTTCTACACAGCTGTCAAAAACTGCGGCAGCCACAAAATATCCTCCAACATATAGTTTCGGGTGAAAACAAACACCAGGCAAACACTCACTCTACCGCTGCCCAATAATTACCGAGCATCAAGTGCATCACGACCAAAAAAAGACAAAATAAGGGTGAGCAAAATGGCCCCCCATTTTCGAGATATCTCACACGAAAAAAGTAGCACAAAAAAACGAAAACGGACAAACGCTTTTGACCACACATATACGATGCATCAAAGCACGCACCGTAGTGGGAAGGGGAGGGGGGGGGGAGCGCCCGCTATGTGACCCCAGGTACGAGTTAAGGAACAAGGAGGGAACTGGAGAAGTACGATAGGGCGACGAAAATATGTAGCGAGGGTAGATGGGGATAGAAAAAAAAAGTATACTGGGATGTAGCGGTTGTAGTATCGATCTACGAGCAGCCTTGTTGTGGGCAGAAAACATGGTTGAATGTGTACATTGAAGATAACAGCAGCAGCAGCAGCAGCAGGGTGCCGAGTGACAAAGAAAGCAATCACAGTACGTGCTACTGCTGTACGTGCGTATTGCATCGTAGCGCAACCCAGTGCTATCGGTGGGTTACAAGATTTGTCACCCCGCGGCATGATTTCACAACAGGCAAGTCCCGCGGCGGCGGCGGCGGCGGAGAGGGGGGGGGGTGCTCGATATTCATGCATGGCCGTAGTCGTATTACCATAGACCTCATTTGACCATTGACCACGCATCCCTTTCGAGACGGAGGGGGGGGGGGGGGCGTGCTACAGCTGTACCTTGTCCCAGCTGGCCCGCTAACTGAGATGGGTAGGATGGAAGCCGTTGTGTCTGCTTGCTACGGGTAGTTCAACCTGTCTTGTTTTACCCCTTCCACCCCTCTAACACGCCCACCAGGTACATAAGAGACCGGTCTGCTTTGAAACGCGCCAAATTATGGCCACTTTTGGCCTACAGTAGATATTGCTATAATGATAGTTTGAGGGCATGGGCGCAGGCGCAGTCAAGGGTCGTACCATACCGAGGTCTCGCGCATGTTCAACTTTGCCTCTTGTCCTGAGGCTTGAGACCCGGGGTTAAAAAGAGTATACCAGAAAAAGTATGATGGGAACAAAGACGTCGGTTGACGGTCTATAGTTTGTCCCCCCAAGGCCTCCTTGAACTAAATATACTAGGGTTAGTATGGGGAGTTCCATGACGCCCGTCCGTCAAGGCTTCTTGACGGTTGTTCTTCAACGGGAAATAATACCGTCAGCTGAGTTGGGAGCGTACAGGCTGTAGATAGCGATCGGTCTAATGCTGCCTGAAGAAAACGTCAGCCATGAACGTGCGCAGTCCAAGCTACAAGAGTTTTCGATGTTGAGTACCTTGCTCGTTCGTACCTTATCACGTACCTATACCCTGCATACCATTATACAAGTATATTGGTACATAAAATGCTGCGATTAGCATCACTCAGTAGCAGTCGCGTTGAGTTAATCGTGCGATCGTTCATTCAACGTTCACGACAAGTCGGTTCTTGTTTGCTACCGCCCCCAAGGCGCAGGCCTCATGCTCAATGAAACATGCACATATGCTCCCAGTACTGGCTTGTACCTGGGAATAAACTAGAGTATTTTCGAGAGAAAATTATGAAGGCAATCGTACTTACTTCGTGTAGCTTGTACCAGGGGGTAAACAAGAGTATTTTCGAGAGAAAAATCATGCAGGTAATCGTACTTCGTGTACGTACGCGCGGTTTCGGACTCACGAAACGACAGAGCCCCAGAATACACGCAGCGATACTCGTAGTGTACCCAGACGGTTGGGTGCCTCTGGTTGCCACACCACCTTGAAACCAAACGAACTCGTGCGACACCTATTGGTCAATTTCTATGTTGCACGTTGGCCAGGATTCCACTCGATTCCAACCCTACCCCGGGACCCTTCGAGGGGTTTCTAGTCGGCAGGGGCGGTCGCGCGTGTTTCGGTGGATTTTTGCCAAACAAAAACGCGACCGGTCAAAACGCCTCCGTAGACCAACCAGAACGTGGTGTTGCATGAGGTATTTCGAGGGTGGAAAAAGTGGCGTTGGGATTATTAGGACCTGTACTCGTACAGTATTCATGTACAGCAAGTTTACAAAGACTCGTGCCCGTACTCGTATGGTTATACTGCTGAACGCTGTATGTGACTTCTGTATTGTATCATCAAATACGAGTACATATCGTCCCCGTTATCATACTGGTATTTGCTGTTTGTAGTGGTTAAACCTCTATTAATAGCATCGGTGTCGAGGGTTCGATTATCCTCGTGTACGACGAGTATGGAGTTTGTTTTTCTCGAAAAACACCAATTGCCGAGAGCGCCTACGATATTGACTACGAGTATTATAGCGTGAGCAAGCACATTTCGGCGCGAGTCGACGAGGTAAGATCGTACTGGACCCAAATTTAACCCATTCAGAACTGAAAAACTTATGCAACACTAATTCCAAGTATTTTGTCCCCAAAACGTGGGACCAGTTCTTAAAGGGTTAAGACAACGAAAACATACGACACTTATCGCGATAAAAATACAAGGCGCGTATATACCGTGTTGTTGGCGGGGGGGGGAAGAGGGTTCGTACCATGAATATGTGACCCCGAATCAGAGTTACGACTGTAAAAATATCATGACGTATGATACGTGCGTATTTCAGTATACGGGTACAAAATCGGAGATAAAAAAAAGGGATAAGATATCACAGCAGTCAGACGACTGCCTGTCGTGCTCGAACGGGTGAGAATTAACACAAAACAACAAAACCTATGATACGTTTTCAAACTGTCAAAGAAATTCCTTAAACACCCAAACTCCATTCGGCGTATGATATTATATACGTGATACGTGTATAAACATACATACGGACGCGATGATGAAGAAGACTTGACAACGAAAAAACGAAAAACACGAGAAAACGAGAAAAACGGTCGAAAACAATCACAACAAATCAACCAAAGAAAACATAAAAACATGAATATATTCAACAACAGGTTCAGTCAGGACAATGTGCGAAAAAGGCAAACTGCCTGCTATATGTTTTGTCTGCGGATACCGCGCCTGTCCACCGTAGTTTCGTTAATCGTAGAAACAGTTTTACTTCATACTGTACTCATACGTGTACATATATACGTGTAGCAGGACAAAACTTAGTTTGATATTGATATAAAGAGATAGACCAGCAGGTTGATAAGAGTAGATAGAGTAAGAGACAGGCGGTACGTACTCGTACATAGCAACGCAGCAGCAGCAGCAGCAGTGTACAAACGAGGTACCAGGTACGAGTTGTTGATGTTCTCACATAATTTACATTGCGTACGTACGTAGCTCATAATCGTACGTAGCCATAAACAAATGGATATTGATACCAATATAAATCTAGCCCGTCGTAACGAAAAGGCACAAGGAGTCCACAGGTAGGGAGGTAGGGATAACAGGAGAAATAAACACAAAACTCAAAACTCAGGCGGGTATCATATATATACCAGGATGACAGCCAGCTACTGCTGCTTGTGGTTCCACAAGCCACGAGCTAGTATACGGCACGAGACACAAAGCGAACAAAAAAAAAGGAGACACAACTCAAGACTGGTTTTATTCGTATCATACGTGAGGGCTACTTCACGTACATGCAAATAGGTATCCAGCAATGAAAGATAAAAGGCCCATTGGTCCGTTGCCTGTTGGGCTTCTTTCTGCTCTTGTTTTGCTTCGACGAGGACGCTGTTAAAATGAGGGTGTTATGCATGTCTATTGATAGCTACAGCAGTAGCACCAGTACGAGTACAGCTGGGTGTGTATATACTGTACCTCGCCTGTATGTAGCATTTAACGAGCAGCGGTGCCTCCACGTTTCGGGTGCAAAATACTTCGGACACAGACGAAGACCATCTACGAACGACGTAAAAAGCAATGGTGCCACAAAATCTTGTGTCTGGTGGAAACAAGCAAAAGACACGAATACGCCGTCCGTATGTAGGTGAACAGACTGCGTGGGGCAAGTATCCCATCATAGATTTTGGCGACTGCTGCTTTGAGGAAATTTAAGTGGGGGGCGCCGAAGATGAGCCGCGTAACAGGAAAATATCACCACTCACCACTCGCCACCATCGAGAAACCACGCAATACCAGTTGATACGTTGATACTATAAAACCACTGACTTGTACCTGGCACATATACACGATACGTACCCGTGGGTAGGGAGGTGGTGGGCGGGAGAGCGAGCGCAGACCGACCCCAACCACAAGGCATATCCAAAAAAACAAATCCAAAAACTGGTGTATATCTTCGTGCGAGCGTCGATTATACTCGTAATGTGAAGGCAATCGGTCCTTCTTGGCGGCCGGTCACACACCGTGCGGCAAATGTGCATACATAATGATTGTTGTACGTACAGAGTACAGAGTACAATCATACCATTGGGTTCGTATGCACGGCGTAACCAAGTACTCGTTTGTACTCGAACTTCAGAAGTCAGGATCGTCGATATATCGATACAGCTGAACACTCGTACAGCAGCAGTACTATTAAAACGAGTTTCTGTCGTACACAGCCAGTGAGCGGTACTTTATTTACGAAAGGAACTCCCGAGTACCCTCGAAATTACGCTCGTCGTGTGGCACATGGCACATGTCAACCAGAGATGTCAACAACATACATAATTAGAACAGACAAGTTCAGGAATGATGACACTCCCAGGAATGTGCGCTAAAATGTGCGCAAGCCAAGCGCACAAATCATCGGTCAATCGATCAATCCACACTATATCCGAGAGAGTTGGTTCAGGGATCCACGAAATCCACGTCACCGTCACGGGTTCCCAAAAAATTACAAAATGACCCGCTGAGACAAGACGTCCAAGTAATCCGACCCGCCGTGTCGCAACGCGAGACAGAATCAAAGGGACAAATCAAACAACGGTCCGCTCCGCGTGAGGGCTCAAGCACACTCGCGACTCGCGACGGCAAAGTACAGAGCGAACTAAATCTCGAGGAGGCGGGAAGGGTAGGAGGGGTCTAGTAGGTACGATACCGTCCAGCGAGCGGCTAGGGAGAAGGTTAGGGGGTGATGAGGGGGGGGGGGGGCGGAGTCTCTCTTCATACGAATCCTTTGGGGTATCCGCTCGAGTGCACGGTAGAACATTTCGTGACACTAAAACTACGACATTCGGTTATTTTTTACGACAAAAAACTAAAAAAAAAGTGAAAAACAACAAACGGAGTATATTCGTACGTGTAGCAGCAGCTTTGCGTTTGTCGTAATTTGGAGTATACTGGTTGCATACACTACTTTTACGTACGACACGTTCCCTTCCTATCGACGGGTTCGAAAAAAGATAGAATCATACTGGTACTGTTTTTCAGACGTTTTGTCGATCGTATGTACGAAAATATGTACCAGGTACGAAATCACCAGCAAGAGAGAAGACAAGACAGAAGGAAGGCAAACGCTACAAAATGTGAAAAGTGCTTTTGGTAAAATTTTGCAACGAGGTTGGAGGTCACGTTCGTTTGCTTGATGCTTGAACGTGCGCCCCCCCCCCCGTGAGATCGTAGAGTCTCAAGAGCGTCAAGTATAAAATCTCGAGCAAGGCAATCGTTGCCCCTGCACCCACCTGCTTGTCCGAGTACTCCTCGCTGGAAAAGTGGACCATAGCCACGATGCTAAGTGCCGCGTAAACAAGCACCGCTCCCATAAGCTGAGCGAAAGTCACGAAGTACATGCCCACGTCCAGCCCAAAATCGCCCATCTGTGCCCAGCTAGTGCCCCACACCCTGTATGGCACGGCGCCCTGGCTCTCCTTCCCTGGCGGGACGTGCAATCTCCTCTTGACATCGGACGTTCCGTCCAAGGTCTCGATGTATCGCGGCCTGGACAGCTCCCACACGCGCTTCGCTAGGTGCGGGTTGGGTGGCGTCGTCTTACCAGACCGCTCCACTCGAGCGATCTCGAAAGCCATCGTGTGGCGACGACCATTGCGCCCGCCGTCGCCTGAGAGGGGCTGAATAAAGCCGCCAACCCCGCTGCCCCCGCCTCCAGCGGCGGGTGCGCTTATCACCGTTGAATCTCCCGACGGGTGCCCGTTCCCCCCCGCCCCTTGCCAGGCTTGCGGTTCCCCGTTGCCTCCTCCGCTCTCATCCTTGGTCTCGGGATAACCCGAGCCCCCTGCTGAGTCTGAAGCTCCGACGTCGGGTGGATTCCACTTCGCCGGTTCCACCTCCGCATCCCAGCCACTCATGGCCCCCTCTCCTTGCCAAGGACCTCCCGCGCGTGGAGGGAGGAGCGACCACGGGTCTTGAAAGCGGCGGTGTCAACCACCAAAAAGAAAGAAAGAAGAGGCTGACCCTACCCTACATGCAGCGAACAGAGCGAGTGAGACCCTCCTCTCGTTTATCTTCGATCGGTTGTTCGGTTCGTTTTTTTATGCTCTCTGCTCTGTTGGTTTTTCGAGACAAAAACAACCACAGAGAACCGATGGAACAGTTTCCAGGCCCAAGGTTTGTTGGGAGTTCTCCGCGACCAAGTGCGTCCCTCGCGCCACGAGCTCGCTGCAATGCGCTCGCCGACCTCTCCTCTCTTCAACAACTTCTACAACGTTGACTAACGTTTGAGGATAAATGTCCTCTCTTCGCTGCGAGCTCTTTCAGGCATGCCTTTTCATGTGAAACCCCGGGATTTATACGTAATCAACACCGCCAGAAGCTCTAAAATGAAGGGGGGGACCGCGAAGCTCTTTCGTAGGTAGTAGCAACACCCGAGGGATTATCAAGTCGGTAAACTTGAGTAGGTCCAAACGCAAGGAACGCTTCGGGCGCAGCGGAAGGAAGCGAGGGGAGAGAAGCACGCTGGGGTGCACCGCACGCTGCCGAAGCAAGCGGGTCGTGGAGCGGCAGAGCCGATTTCAACGGCTAGTTCACCCGAAAAAGTCGTGTCCCTCGACCAAAACGCTCTCCTTCATTTCCCACGGCTTTTCTCGTGCTAGCCAACAAAAAGCCGTCGGACGAGCCACCCCTGTTGGGGACGAAGGCCTCGCCCTGAAGGCAGCCAGCGGCCCACTCTCCGAGCGTGCTGGTTGGTGGAGAGTCGACTTATAGCACCAGGCACGACGGAGGTAGGGGTAGAGGGCTTCGCGTGGGCTGGAGGAGACGAGCTAGCCTAACGGGTCGCAACAAATACAGGATAGCGGTCTACCAAGCGGGAGCAGGGAGGAGGGGGCTCTCAGGGACAAGACATGAATGCCATAGGATGCCCCGCAGATTGTGAAGGGCAGCATTACCCTGCATTCCCTTACGACGAGGGAGCCGGGAGCCTCTTCAGCAGGGTGGTGAGTCTGAGACCGCTGGGTTTCTGTGCAGAAAAGAACTCGTAACAGGCATCTACATATATACTTCGTCGCTATCGCATTGTTGTTGCAAGATAAAGCCCTGCTTGTTTGTGGGGTGTCGCACACCAAAATTGCAGGCTTTGGGCGGGGCAGCAGCAGTGCTTACAGCTGTAGCAGCTGTGCTATCGCAGAGACACTGAGCGTAGCACAGCCTCTTGTCTCTGTCTCTTATGTTCGTAACCCCTTTGCAGCCTCGTGGCTGAGCATCGTGTTCCATGGGCCCCGCCCGCGCAGCTCCTCGCACCATCGTACGTAAATCGAACAGTTTATTAAATCTCGAAATGCGGGTGGCGTGGCATGTCGAAACAAAGCGAGAAGAGGGGGGGGTGCTTTCAACCTAATTTTAATGTGGAAAAAATCTCCTCTGCACCACTATCAATAACAACCAAATCAATGCTGCTGCTGTTGGTCTTACTCAATGCTACTTCTACACTGGTTCTGTGTGTGTTTTGTCGATACAATTCTGGACACTTTTCGTTTTGAGGCCCCCAGCTCGGACTCCACTTCTGCTGTGTGCTCTCACTGCCACTACTTGTAGCTCGAGTTTTGCTCAGTTACCAGCTACCAGGTATACATTATACATACGTAGAGCTGAGAGCATACCGCCACTTTCGCTGTGCGCCTGCCTGCCTATGACCACTGAACTCTGCCGGGTTTTCTTGTGTGCTACCGGTATAGTTGTACGTACTCGTACCGGTAGATTTGTCGGCGCAATCAATGGTATTTACACGAAGAAACAATGTGCCATGATTCACAAGCTCCGATATCCTCCCAGGAAAATGCACGTGGGCCCCGAAATGTCGTAACTGCATCACCACTCTGGCTGGCAGCAGCATGCTTTCCCAACTCTCGTTGTCCCTCTCAGAATCTCACACGGAACTCCATCCATCTCATCCAAAGACAAGTTCCGGTACTATGATACCGATACTAACGCTGTACGTATATACCGTAATACATACTGCTGCTGTATGCTCGTATTATTAATAGTTTGAACTTGATTCAAACCCTCAGAACAACTCCTAATAAAAGCTTTCCAGGTGCTTGCCCTCTATGTGGTCTGTAGGTACCACATGATTTCTCCCGCCGGCGGACGCAATGATACATACCGTAATGTTACGGCAAGTAAATATGTGCTGGCACTGGTCCTGACCGAGTATGTACGTAGCAGGTTCCCCTTGGCCTAGTCGCCGTTGCCGGTGCAAAGCAACCCTATGCCTCTTGCGTTAGAGCACCAGACGATATACGATACTCGTACGTCGTAGTGCGTGTACGGAATGGTCATTTTATACCAGCTGTGGCAGACTCAGCAGACTTTATCTGACGTCGTCTCGTATAGGTTACTGGCTGAGTTTTTCTGCCTTTGCTACACGAGGACGTGCTGTATACCCGGGTACATACTGCTGTAGGTACCGAATGCTCGTGCTATTGTACGAGTGCTATTAATGCTACTTCGAGTATCAATACTGCTGCTGTATCGAACGCCTGGTACTACTGCTATACCAGGTATGATACTCTAATCATACTGCTGGCAAAGTATTAATATCGATAATGTACGTACGGTATGTGCGCTCCCAGCTACTGCCGCTGCTGCTGCATGCTGCTGCTGCTGCTGCTGCTGCTGCTGCCTGTTTTTACTTTCTTGTATAATGCATACAAGGACTACGAGTACAGCATCAGCAGTAGAATCGTCCCATTTGCCGATTTGTGTGTGGAAGAGCACTATAGCAAAAAATCCTATTGTATTTCCAAGTAAAGCTATTCTACTCGTATCTGCCCCCTCGTGACGGTGAAATATCATCGATGGTATACCGTCGTTGAAGGCATGGGTGGATCCTTGAACTTGTCGCTAAAATCATACGCGTCGTACGTATGGTACTCGTACCGTTAACGTTGACCCGATCTGTTTTCGTATTGTATGATAGGATGGCGTTTTTGAACCGAGGTTCAATAACCCACCACCCATGACCGCATTCGGAAACATTTCGGCGCCGAATACTTGTTGCTCTGGCCTTCGGATTTGTGGCGGCTTGTCTGCTATTAATGGTGTCTGCATGCAGTGCGATTCTCGGTTCGAGTCTGTTGTTGGTTGCAGATATTTGTTGTTTTCGGGTGGGTTGCGTTGATGGACTCGTTTAACCCATTCAGAACTGGAAAAAAAAATCCCACACTAATTCCAAGTAGTTTGTCCCCAAATTCGTGGGACCAGTTCATACGGGGTTTTTTCAGCCCGATATTGCGTTTTGTGGAGTCCATTTCCACGGGTACGGACACCATTTCTGCCAGGTAACCAGACAGAAAAGGTATCGTTCGCATGAAGTATCACGTGAAGCTTTTCACGAATAAACCGATATTGTTTTCACCCTCGGGTGTATTCCATCTTGTCCCACATCCTAAAAGGGAGGATTGCGGATACGCACCAAACCTAGAGGTGTACCTAGCCCTTATCCCAAAAACCCGGGTACTCGCGAGTATTACCCGTCCCCCCAATATCTGTCTCGGGTGCCAGTAGCACTCATTACTCGCCGGGTGTTTAGGGTCCGGATACTCGCGAGTACCGGGGTACCTGCGCTGTTTCACCCTCTGGAAACATGGACATTCATTTCATACAAAAGGTCTCTAGAAAAACCCATGCTAAAAGCGGGCGAGTTTTTAAGTTTCCCAGTAGAGGTACCCTTTTACTTGGTGCTTCCCGCTGGAAACCCCGGGGGTTGTAACTTGTCATCATGTGACCACGCCCCCTGGGCGGCATTACGAGTTTAATATCCAGGAAACCCATTTCAAGGTTATGTTCTCTTTCCCACACCTCGCATCTACCGGGGACACGGGAGTACCCGGCTGTTAGACGGGTACATTGCTACCCGCCCACAATAGCCGGGAATGCTTGTGGGATTGCCCTGGGGTTTCTTCTCTTTAATTCGCGAGTGCGCGTTAGCCACGAGTACTCGGCGGAGTAAACCACTACGAGCGCCGACAGAGAACGACTCCAAGAGTTGTCGCATTGTTTGTATTTACGTCCAGCAGTAGTTGTCTATTAGATCTGTATACTACTACTGTATACTTCGTATACAAAAGACAACTACTGTATAACCGTACAAGCCCTTATATACTTGTGTTTTTAGCTGCTACCCGGTGTCACGTTGCGATGCAGTACCACCGTGTGTGCGTCAATAGGTAACGCGCGACACAAACCACCACCCTCGCCCAGGTTTTCCAAGCCGATTTAAGTTACTCGACAACAACGAGGAGAGCGTATACGCTCTCAAAGAGCGATGTATCCGATCATGAGATCCATCATGGAAAGGTGTCGGCAAGATCTTTCCGAAGCTACCGCTGTTTGTTGTGATGGGGCGGATTACCACTTTCTCGACACGATGGTTGAGGGTTACGGCTGTGCACGACACGAAGATAACTTCTGGCTTTCTGTGCATCCCTAAACCTTAACCCCTTAAGAACTGGTCCCCCTTTTTTGGGGACAAATTACTTGGAATTAGTGTGTGATGAGTTTTTCAGTTCAGAATGGGTTTAAGCCCAACCCAACCCAAGCAAACAAAAAATAGGGATCTACCTCTTCGTCTCGTACTGTGCACTGTACACTGACTGTACACAGCGTGCGTCAACCATAGTGATCATGTCGAACTCTATTTTCGTATACTATGTGCCCCCCTTGATTTCGAAAAAATGTACTCCTAGAGGACAGATCACCGATCCTTGATCTAGATCATTCCAAGGCAGATCTATTCGCGATCTTGTATGATCTAGCTCATGTTGCCGGGTAGGACCCGTATACTCTGTACGATCTATTAATAGCACATGTTTCCTGGGTTGGATGTTGTACTACGCAGACCCTGCGCAACCGCCCACAACCGCAAGTGAGGAACGACGTAAGCAAAGATGGGGAATGACGGCATGTCACCAAAAAAAAGAGTAGCCGTCACAGCGTACGGCCGCAGTGTCTACACTAAAACCTAGTAGTTACGTGTGTATTGCCGTCACGTCACACGAAAAACTGCCGTAATGCCGTCACGTCACGTGATAAATCGCCGCCATTCCCCATATTTGTACGTAAGTGGTCTATGTAGATAATCTGGATCATGATCTCTCCGAGTCATTTGAAAACATCGGATTGGGTGTGTTGCACGGCGGTGTTGTGCCCACCTTGCTCCCACGAATACATCGTATACAACACTCGCTATGTGCGTACTGAGTGCTGTTGAAGCCAGAGTCCCCATCCTCCATGAGATTGTGTTGAGGGGATGCCCGTGTTTACGGTAGACTCTTCATGAAACAAGAATACCACGGGTAAATAGTTTTTCTCTGTAACCGTAGTAACAATGGGTCCTTTTTGTTTAGTCCGACGATGGGCATTCCGTTCGTCTTGCGGTGTACCCACCCGTACACAGCTATCATACGATGACACCGCTGTTTTATGTTCTTCGCGGGTATACGTTGTACTCGGCACGAGCTCGCATTGCATTGGTTGTGTGGTAGTTGTCGGGCCCTTGGGTCTTCTAGTCTTGGTAAACACTACCGGCGACATAGCTTTATTCGGGACCCCCGGAGCACTTCTGACTTCTGCCTGCTGTATCGTAGCGACCAAAAGAAATGAGAAGTTTATCTTGCCAACTTTTCTTACGCAGCACGCAGCAGGACGGTGAGAACTTGCTTCGTGTGTGTGTGCGAACTGCTGTACAGAATTCGGCAACCGAATCTGCGATTCCCCAACCAAGCAAGTAGCCGAATCTGCGAATCGTCATTTTTTTTTGGTGCGTTGCTTTGCCCTCCAAGGTTCCGATGGCAACAATAACTACCGGTGATAATTTTGGAGCGAATGCGAGGCTTGACGCCATAAAATGCAGACCCGTTTTCAGTTGCCGGAAGCGTCCGTCCGCCTTACGGCCATCCACTAACGCACAGAATTTACCGACAGTTACAAATATCCAGCTTAGCGAATTCCTGGTGACACCTATCACGTATCTCAACCGCGATCAGTGTCCATTGTCCAGTATCAATGACAATTATACGATCTGACGGCGACAACTCCTTGGCAGGAGGGGGGGGGTACTTCATATTCATAATTGGCCGTGTACGAAGTCGTATGGCTTCCGTTATTTCGACTTCGAAAAGGTTCCATGACACTATCGCGTGGGCTTCGTTATTCCTGGAAAACCTGGTGTATACTCCGGGCAAGGTCGGGTGGTGGGGGGGGTACGGAGCAAGAGTAGGCATGTGTTCACACGTGAACATCAATCCTTACCATGCCGGTACAATACTGGATTTGTACATGGGTAGCGTGTCATATGGCAACTGGCATTTGGCGCGAGAGGCCGGGAAAAAATCAGAGATGCTCCCAGTGTACGTCATTCCACGAGTGTCCTATATATGAATACCAGTATTCTCAGTACCTTCAACGTTATACTCGTAGCATGTATCCCCCCCGATAATAATTTTCTTCAAATCCCACTCCTGGGCGGCATCTGTGTCTGCTCTATATACGTGAACTTGTTAATGAATTGTAACACGCGTATCACTGCGAGTACTATTTTTTTAATAGCAGTATGAGCAGAGTACTGACGGCCAAAATACTGCCAGTTATCCGCAATACAGAGCCCCAAAGTACTGCGAGTTCTGGCAACAGCAGTATCTGCCCCTGAAATACTTGAAAAAGTAGGCAGCACACCCCGTGTATCATAGCGCGCGCGATCGAAGTATTTACATGTCACGCGCAGCTTTCAAGGTTGCGTTGTATGACAAAAAAAAAAAAAAAAAACGATCTCACATGTGGGAAGACAACAGACACAGCCAGCTGATGAGGTGTTTTTATTTTTATTTTAGTTTGCGACACAGAACACAGCAGGCAGATGTCGTACTTTATGATTCTAGCCCCCATACCTCAAGCATCAAGCACGCTGTTGAGTGTCGTCTCGCGTCTCGTCTTGTCTCGTGTCGCGTCGCGTCGTCCGAAAGACAAACCAAAAACACTTTGAAAAAAATGAAATTTGAAGTTTTTCGAATTTTGGTATGATTTTTATATTGAGACCACGTATCGTAATTTTTCAAAGTAAAACCATACAAAAAGGTACGAAAATTCTGCCGATGGAAGTCCGCGCGACAGGAGGCAAGAGTAGTCTGTCGAGGGTCGAGAGGGGCAAGGCGCTGCGGACTGCAGACCATCTTCGGGCTGTCGATCTCATCATCCGTAATAAGCCAAAATAATGTGGCGGACAGGTGGACAGGTGGTGTTTACGAGGGTTGCTGATTGATGTGGTGGGTGGAGCTCTGGGAAGATGGTGGAGCTCTGTTGGGCCACAAAACCAACCTCCTTCTGTCTTTGGATTGGGGGTATGATATGTTGCCGGTGATGGTATTATACATACATACATACCCTGCCCCGCTCGGTGACCGCGTCCGGAAGGCACACCTGCCTATCATGTGATCGTACATATTACATGTAGGAGTATATCATATGGATCTTCATATATTTCCTTACGTGCATTTCTTCCTCGTTTATCTTCTCTGTTTACTGTTTATTGCGTGTTTACGTATATACATGTTTTATATTTATATTTCTTCCTTGTTTTACGTATAATACGAATACGAAGTACTACTGCCACTTGTCTGTCTTTGTTTTCTTCCTGGCTTTTTCTTCGTACGAATGATCGTAGCTTATTTTCTTCCTCTGTACAGCAGTATTTACTCTTTTTCTTCTGCAAAGGATGATAGTTTTCGCATGCACATCAGACTATGAGCAGCAGTATCTGTCAGCAGCTACGTAACGGTGTCAGAGGCAGTTTCGGACAAAATTAGCTAATATAGTCGTAGCATGAGTCGTCCGTCACAGGCCGCTGACGACGACCTTCTAGGAACTCCCAACACTAAAACTACGAGTATAATATTTTATCTGGACGGTCTTCCGTCAGAGGCCGAAACTATTAATGGTTGTCATGACATAATTTGTCAGCAGTCAGCAAGCAATACTTGAGCACTTTTCTTCGATGTTTACGACTCCTGGCTAGCGTCCGAGCCGATTCGATTCGGTCCGGTTTATGAACCGAACGGTAGGATTGACCGGAACCGAAGCGACCGGACCGAGCCGAACCGAACCGAACCGAACCGAACCGAACCGAACCGAACCGAACCGAACCGAACCGAACCGAACCGTAGTATTTGTGAATGTGCAAAACCGAACCGAGCCGATCCGTGGGATTTCCCGCTCCTGAAGGACCGCTGTTCCGAACCGTCGAAATGCCTCTACACACTGAAAAAATCAAGTATACTATGAAAGGACCTTAAGGGCTTATTTACCTATTGCTGTAGTGTTCGGTTCGGTTCTGCTCGGTTGCGTCGGAACTGAATCGGATCGTAAGGCTTGGACTTTGAACTTTCGGGGCTCGAACCGAACGATGTGTTGGTATTATTGCTGTGAAATCGACCAATTCCTACATAAAATTATGTACTGTTACCAAGTACGTAGTTGGTACATTCGTCGGCGCAACAAGATCAAACATTTGACATATACCGTATACCTTGGTTCTTCAGTTACGAGCACCGCTAAGTTTTTGGGCTGAGTGGTGACGCGACGGTCACGCGTGTTTCTCCAACATTTTGTCGTTGACTTGAGGCTGACAAAAGATACGTTGTAAAAACGTTACGTTCATAGTTTGTAGGATATGCTGGTGCGAGTTTTATGTGATACTCGTCGTATATGGTTTGTGTATCATATCATATCATACCTATATGAAGAAAACAAATAAAAACAAAACAGGAAGGAAGTTGTGAGATCGAAATTCATATATACAGGCATATTATCTAATAACAAGTATACATATTTGCAAACCTGTGTGGTAATGCGATCGTGCGTTCTCCGGCGGGGTGTTTAGGTTTTCAGAAGTGTCTACTAATTATTACAGGTTTGAAAGCAACGAATTCGCTACCTATGATACCAACAATTATGCCACAAAAGGCGAATGCTATATGTACGTACGTGAGTGGTTTCGGTCTTTTTCCGCAGTGTTTACAACTTGGCCCAGCTTCGGTCAATTGGTTGATAATGTACACTGAAGTGGTTGATAAGTTGTTGCTTTATCGTCATTCCAAGAAATTTCCTAGGCGATCGGGGTTAGTTATTTCGTTTCTGCTCTTCTTTGGTGATGGCACACCTGTTGTGGGGGTGGGAACAGAACACTTGAAATTTGAGTTACCTTTTAGCACAGCTGCTGACAGCAGTCAGTATTTTTTTCAACACGTGTATCGTCGTGTCTGTCGTACCCCGTACGATGAACCATGGCATTGGCATTGTTCACACTGCTTTCTGCACCACGATGTAGTTTATCTGCTGTGTCGTAGTTTTGTGGCCACATCAGAGCTTGTACGTGTCTCTCTAGGATGGCAGAATCGGCACGGACACTACTGCTGGGTGTGCTGGATGTGGACGGGTGGAAAGAACGGTTTCATGTGAACACTTACAAGACACAGAACACATACACTACCGGCCCTCTCATAAGAAAGTGCCCCACAAGAAATTCAGCCTAAACATTACGGGGAAATAAGAAAGTCGGCAGCTATTATACTGAAGTTAGTGTGGGACACACCCCTTCCTCAAATACGAAAGTCAGTCTAAGCCCGATTTCTGGTTTCTTATGAGCGGGCCGATACTGCGGTACTCGTAGAGACGTATATAGAGGCAGTCAGTGCAGTACCCTAACCCCAAGATGAAGATGAAGGTTTCATGGTCAAGTTTTTTTTTGAACAGTATGTCTCAACCATGCTGTCGAAAGCTGAACCAATATCTATACAGGCCTCTTTGTGTGCAGCGTCTCTGTTGGTATGTGTCTTATGTACGTAGATGTGTGAGATATGTAGCGAGAGGTATTTTTATTTTTCATGAATATAGATACCAGATACAGTGGGTACCCCGACTTAAGAGAGGGCACCCCATATAAGACAATATTAATAGTACAGTTGACAGTTAACCTATTCAGAACTGAAACATCTATCACACACTTATTTCAAGAGAGGCCAAATCGGCTGGACTCGCCTATACTAAATCTATATATTTCTCACTGTGTATAGGAGAAGGCTAGTTTAAGAGAGCTGTTTTCGGCCTGTATGTACCTCACCTCTCTTAAATCGGGGTACCCACTGCAGTAGGTACGTGTAGACGATAGACGTCTGTTTCTGTGCGTCTGTGTGCCGGTTCGAGCGAAACGCCTCGCGTAGCGTCTCGTCCCTGCTGCTATACGAGTCACGAGCCACCAGCGGCTTTATTTCGTACATTTGTTTTGTTTTTTTCCTCTGTTCCATAGCCTGTGACCACATAATTTGTATCTCTCTAGGATTAGGAATCAGGACAGACACTGACTGGGTGTACTGATGTGGTTGGGTAGAAAGAACGGGTTTAATGTGAAGACAACACACACATTGCAGGGGGGCGCTCAGCAAGGCTAATGTGTATCGTCGTAACCATGTCATATCGAGGGGGCACTCAGCAAGGCTAATAGTCATAGTCGTAACCAGGTTATGTCGTAGCCCTCCCTCGCCCTGGCCCAAGCCCATTCCTAGTCCTAAGTCCTAGCTTAGTCCCTTGACCGCCGGCTGCTTTCTTGCCCATGGTGGTGCCATCTTTGTGCCGAGCGTAAGGGGCACCTTGCCCGAACAAATGGACTATGAAGATAAGAAGCCCCCCGAAACGGCCCAGGCTCGGACCAATCACTGACATCCATGACAATCATGTCGGAGGACGAAACCGCCACCACTGCTGCTGGTGATGTCGCTGCTGCTGTTGCTGGTGCTGTTTCTGAGCTCGTTGTGCTGTGGTTGCAAGCGTGTGATCGGTAGGGTACCGGCATATATACTCAAGGGTACCCGGGTACCACGCCAGGTAGTTTAGGTCATACTCGGGTGAGTACCCGGGTATATACTCCCAGAACATATACATTCCTGGTACACCCTTGTTTGATCATATGGTTGCTGGTTTGTTGCGTCGTTTACCCCGGCGTTGCTCTCGTTCGATTTTGTTTTTTTTGTGGGCGTGCCGTTCAGTAAAACGAAAAATTACCGTTGCGGGAAGCTGGGACTACGTTGTATATATAGAGAGAGCCGTTGGTTCGTCGTGTGGGTGCGGAGTGCGGACAGGTCCCTTTTTTTCGTTTTCGTGTTTTTTTTTTTGGCGCAGGGGGTGGGGGGTTGGTTTCCCTTTTTTTCTCAAGTGCAATCCTATCTTATCATACGAGTGTGGTATAGTTGACGAGGAATGGGTGTAAACCACGCGCGGCCGACGCATCGCGTATCGCGCAGCTTGCTCGTGAGTTTCGGCTATTGGTACGTACGTACTCAATCGGTGGAACTGACAGCTGACGTAGTTGTCACGATGTTGACAAAAAATCTGGCCACCGCGCACCCTCCCCCCGGTTGTGGACCGATACTCTCTTCCCCTCGCAACAATGACGCCTCCGACAGTAGTAGTAGAACCGACGCCGATATCAAACAGACAGCGGTATGGGCAATGACGCAATGACATCATCAACAGCCATCACCAACATGAACAGCAAGTGCATATTCTCCTGTTTACCCTGGATCATCCATTCGGGGAGTTGAGTTGGTTTATTTTTGCTACATACTAATTAGCAGTATATTTGGGTATCTTCGCTTTTGTTGCGGGCGAGCCGCTGAAAAATGTTCAGGCGGGTGGCGTTACGACGTCGCTGGGTTTTTTATCTTATTTACTCATGTCAAGCTGCTCGTATAATGGTGTCTTGATATTGGTACCGTACGTCTTATACCTGGTATACTGCTGTATCATACTGGTACCCGGGATAAATAGTAAGACAAGACGAGTATTCCCAGAACTGTACGGACTATCTGTGTTTTGGTGCTCATGCTATTTCCCACACGCTCGTTAGGTGTCCAGACAGAGCGGTCGTACGTCTGTGTACCTGATAGGTGCGAGAACTACTACAGTTGTGCCACTATGTCCCAAAATATAAACACCGTTTGTTCATTAATATTAAATACAATGGGTTCTTATGTTTTCGACAGACCATGGGGAGGGATAACAATGTCGCGTACAGCACCGCCGTACAACGACGTCGACAAGAGGAGCAGCATCAACGGCAATACTCGGACAGTTTCACGAAATAGTCGGTAGCAGCAGCTCCGAATCCCGATCCCCGACCCTGCGCGGCCCCACGGAGTATCTATCGCGCTCTTTCTATCCTTCCATCCTTTTGCCTGTCTTGCTATACTATCATCCCTGGTTAATATTATTTAAAAAAAAAAAAACAACAACAACAACAACAACAACTATCATCCCTGGTTAATATTATTTAAAAAAAAGGGCAGCGGCCAAAAAAAGGTATACCTTGTCCGTTTTCGGCCAAAAACAGGTACATACTTAAACTCAAGTAAAAAACGCACTCCACGTGCCCTGCCATTGGTCCAAAACTCGTTGTACCGGTTTTTGCCTCTTTAAATGCCAGGTATACCTGATTTTTTCTACTCTGCTTGACTTTCACCTTTTTTTTTTTGTCGTTTTTAAGCCAACCAGAGGCCCTTCATAGTTCCACCCTATGCCCCCTATACAAATGCCGACGTACGCGGAGACCCCCTTCTCCCTTCGCACCTCGCACTACGTACACGCCACTCGAGCGACACACACACATATCTGCCTGCACACCTTCGCCGAAATAATACGAGATAGAAGGCTCCCCTTCAGGATTGTGGTTGACTTGGAATACCAGGGTTGTCGCAAGCTGAGAAGGGAGAATACAGCAGCAGGCGTTCGTTCCTCGTACTATTAATAGCAGCTACTCGTATACGTAGCCACCGGGCGAGCACGAAGAACATGAAAACACTCTACTTTGCGTTGCAAGGAACGGCAGGTTCGTGGGGTGCGTTTTAAACTTGATTTTAGTATGTACCTGTTTTTGGCCCCGAACGGACCAGGTGTACCTCTTTTTGGCCGCTGCCCAAAAAAAAACAACAACAACAACAACAACAACAGCTGTGAGATCGAGGATTTCGTCGAAAGTCATATTTGCTAGCCTAGTGTGAGTGATACGTCGATCGCGCGTACTTACGGGATTTATATGTCCTCATGCAGGATGTACATGCCGTATGCGGGGGGCACAATCTGAGGCTGTAGAATTCTGGAAGCGTGTATGTATATCATATGTGTGTGTTTTCACATTAAACCGTCCTTTCTGCCCGTCAGACCTATATTAATAGCCAGTGCCCGTGCCGATTCTTCATCCTACCTATAGAGATAACAGCAGTTCGGTGGTCACAAAACTACGACACATCAGAGATACCACCGCTGCAATGCAGCAAGCAGAACAGACAATGCAATGCCATATATATATACACGACCACAGACACGGTATGCCAGCATGATTAGTTCTTTCTACTGCCGTTATCTACGTACCTATCGGCTTATCGAGCTTTTCAGCACAACTTACAACCATACATCAGTACGTACATATGCATCTAATTTATTTCTTCTACTTCACGTGGACGAACTCCGTTCAAGAACTTCCGGTATCAGGTATATATCGTATAACCTTGGGTATAAAGTATAAAGCAAAGTCTCGTTTTGTTTTGTTTTTCCTCTCGTTCGCAAATTCGTGCGGGTTGACTGATGACGATAGGTTCCAAAAGCGTGACATTTCCATATATTATATACATGTATCTACGGTTACGCACACTCTTTTTAACCCTTATAGGACTGGAGTCCCGTTTTGGGGACAAATTACTTAGAATTAGAGTGGTTTGTCCCCAAAACGGGACTGCAGTTCTAGAAGGGTTAAAAGCGCGGGTACTACGGGGCCCGAAATTGGAATCGCCTGGTATCTACCGGCCTTAACCCTTGAGCACTGCACTAAACTGTCCGGAAACATAATATTTGACTCTACTCGTAGTAATTCCCATTACGGGAGGCCATAGTCGCCCCGGTGGTCTAACTGGTAGCCACGAAGCCTGTCGGGCCGGATGTCGAGGGTTCGATTCTCCCCATGGAGGTTTTTATTCTCAAATGACACCGTCTGTCAAGAGCGCATATTATAGCGTGGGTAAGCAAAATTCGACGAGAGTTGACGAGGGAAGAAAGTGCTGAAATCTTCTCGCGATAAAAATTCAAGGCAAGAACCGTAGTGGGGGAGGAGGAGGAGGAGGAGGAGGAGGAGGAGGGAGAGGAGCCTACTTTGTGACCCCGGATCTGAGTTACGACTATGGAGGAAGAAAGACGGCAGTGCGAAGATAATGAATGGGATGGAAAAAAAAATATATATATATAGTAAACAGGGCCTACGTTACACCCAAAAACCTATATATTTGCCTACTTTTGGTAACAACATTTGGTCCTATTTACTATCGTCCTCCATAATAGAAACGTGTTTGTCCACGAAACAGGAGTGCAGTAGCCAAAGGGGTATAAGTGCTACGGCGGGTATTTAGGTGCTCTTTTCACTTTTGGGCCCAAACACTTGAGCGCTGCCTATTATGTTATTTCGGGGGCGCCATAGTAAATAGGGCCAAATATTGTTGGTAAAAATAGGGGAAATGTAAAGGTTTTTGTTTGTACCGTAGGCCGTGTTTACTATGCTCCCCCGCAATAGTGTACTTGGTATAATAATACTCCTGAACTGAGGAGCTATTTATTGTGTGCTGGTACCCAATTATCTTGGGATTATAAACATTGATTTTTATTTTGGGAAAAAAAAAACGTTCCGACCATGGAATTATGTATCTCGGTCCAAGCTGGTCTTAACCCCTTAATAACTGGTCCCACGAATTTGGGGACAACCTACTTGGAATTAGGGTGGGACTTTTTTTTCAGTTCTGTATGGGTTAAGCGTCACAATTTTTCTCAAAAGTCAATTTGTCGGTTGTGGTACAGCAGTATTACTGCTGTTGTACACAGAGGTCTCAAGTGAAGAAGAGACTTAGAGAAGGTAATTTGGTGCCCGTAGCCCGCGCCTACTGGTGTAGAGCAGGGAGCCTCCTAAGAAACGCCTCTAACGAAAACCAGCAATAACTACAGTCTTTGACATTTCCTATTTTTTCATAAATGGAAACCCGGTAATGAGCGCCTAAAATGCTGCAGGTACGAGTATATCTATTTGGAGTGTATAGGAACGGTGCTCCGTCTCGAAAGGGATGCGTGGTCAATTTATGGTCAAATGACCACGTACTTCAAGGTTATTTATTTACTGGGAAAGCATTTTAGGTGTGGGAAAATCCTGAAGGTGTGAAGGGGGTGCGTGGTCAATTATGGTCAAATGACCTTTTGGTGTGGGAAAATCCTGAAGGTGTGAAAGGGGTGCGTGGTCAATTATGGCCAAATGGCTACGTTTAAGGTCATTTACAGGGAAATACTTTTTGGTGTGGGGAAATTCCTGAGGGTGTGCGCCTCACCACGACGTTCCGAAAAAAGTGTCGTCTCCTGACTCCTGACATGGAGGGAGCAGCATCGGCTGATCAAACGTGGAGAAGGAGGTGGTGGTGGTGGTGGTGGTGGCCGCGTTTACCTGTGTGCCGTATGTACGAGATAGTTACTCCTTTAAGGAGGCGGTGGTGGTGGTGGTGGCCGCGTTTACCTGTGTACGAGATAGTTACTCCTTTTACTAACTACTACACTGTACATGTACAGCAGTAGGTATTTTCCATTAACCCTTCCAGAACCGCAAAACTTATCCCACACTGTACGTAATTCCAAGGAGTTTTTAACGAAATACGGGGGACCGGTTCTTAACCCATTCAGAACTGAAAAAATTATCCCACACTAATTCCAAGTATTTTTACCCCCAAAACGGGGGACCGGTTCTTAAGGGGTTTAAGGCGGTGATATGCCGAAGCAATCTGACCGCCTTATTGGGGGAAGCCGCCTTATTTATTCCAGGTTATGAGTGTCATTCTCCAATCGCGCCAAGCGATTTTGACCGCCTTGTATCGGGATCCCGATATCGCCTGACTCAGACCGTCTTTTTGGGAGGAACCCTTTTTACTGCTGTACCTAAATCTGACCCTAATCCCAAGCGTTACGTCCCCACTATACATACGGGAATGCGGTCCCTACTTCAAGGAGTATATGTTAGCCCGCGCTTGGTCTTGACACGAGCGAAACAGGAGAGAGAAAAGAGGGAAACAGCGAGGCTAGACTCTACCGATCGATGTACCCCAGCTTCATACTTGCCAAGTATCCTCCACCGAGTTATCTCCGGACATTCGTGACACAGCACCGGTTAGTGTAGGGTTGTCTGAGGAGCGGGGGCGAGTGTGTGTGGTTGATTGGGTAACAGACGGGGGTCGGGTGGGTGTACGGAGGGATGAGACGCGAGAGGAAAAACACCGAAAATGGCGAATAGGGTTATTATGTGGAGAGAGGACTACTGAGACAATCCCTCACGCCAGAGCAAACCGGCCGTTGGTTTTGTCCAGAACAGCTATTGTAGACAGCGGCACCACCTTCTCCCCGAAAATTATCTCTCTCTCTCTCTCTCCCGTCGACGGCGGAACTCCTCCATTGAGACTTTTCTCAGAAATTTCCGCCTCGACCAACTATTTATACCCATATGGGAGAATCCTGGCCATAAACCAAATACAATACGAGTAGCTGGTAGGTACCCAAACTTAGAAGAGTTGCGGTATAGGCCGAAAATACCTCTCTTAACTATTAATACCCTTCTCTCTTATCGACAGTGGGAGAAATATCGATGTACCAGGTACGTATTGTACAGCAGTATATACGTGACAGATGTTAAGAACCTCTTACTTTTGGCCAGACTGGAATTCTTGGGTAAGACTGGGTGTGTTCCACACTATTTTCAGTACGAACAGGTCACATTATTTTTTTTTTCCCCAAAAATCTCAGTCTAAAATTCTTAATCATCAGATTTTTAACATCTGTCGCGTAGTGTAGGCGGGTCCAGCATATTTGACCTCTCTTAAAGTACCTTCTCTCTCAAGTCGGGGGTACCCGCTGCTGTAGGCTTTTGGCAATGACAAGCCTTGTGTCATTTCCTTCATTCGTAGCCCGATCGCTACGAGTATCGAATGCTTATTTTATCATACCAGGTATTCCGTGTCCTACCTACCAATACCCCTGCGAGTATTCGAAAAACAACAAGTTTGTTGTTTTTGTTTGCTGTATTGATTATTTGGGGGTTACGCCACGCCCCCCCGCCCCTCCCCGCCAATCAGGTATGTGCAAACCCCAGCAAATATGTCGAATGGCGATCGGTCACCAACGAAACGCCTTGGTCGCATGCATGCGTACAGTACGGCCGACATGTTGCGCACTAAAACCTACCGGCAGTATATACATACCTGGTACAATAGTTCCGGCAGTATTTAGCGAAAGCGTCCGTCGCGCTACAGCAGTAGCAGCACTTTCGGAAAAAATCCCACCGTCAACCCCCCCTCCCTACCCCCCCCCCCCCCCCCCCGTAAATAGACGTTCCGTCATTCGGCATGTTTGCACCCTGAGTGGTCTGTCGTCTGTCTGCCGGTTGTGGTCGCCGCCGCTGCCGCAAAACCTTGTGTTTCTCTCTTTGGACTGGATGGTCATGCCTATTAATATGAATATAATGCATCGTACTACAGCAGTATAATACGGGTAATTTCCAGCCAGGGCGCACAAAAAAAAAAAGTTATCGACACCTCACACCCCCCCCCCCCTATATTGGAGGGAAGAAACCGGACCGTTGTGATCCCAGAAAACAATAAGTCAAGTTTTTTTTTAATTACCCCCCCCCCCCCCCGACCAGCGAAAAAAAAATAGGGGGGGTCTCTAAAACCAAGCTAAACAAAGGGAACAAAAAACGAAAAAAAATGGTTTTTGCTCATTTCGTCCTGTGATCACAGCGATCCGGTTTGTTTTTCATTCTGACCTTCCTAGGTGTGTGGTGTCGTTTTCTTTTTTTTTTGTGCGCCCCAATAGGTAAATTTATTGCCAATCACACGTGTATGTTCACTATGAAAATTAAGTTTGCTTTCGCTCACCCCCCCCCTACCCCATCCCTCTGTTTTCTCCCCTCTCATTTCCCCTCCCCCCCCCCCCCCTCTCCCGCCTCCATCACGTGTTTCGTATTTTTTTCTGTTTGGCCGCCGCTTGCTGTTTGAACCGCGTGACGTCGCTATGCCGCTGTTCATTCTTGTGGTGATGGTGTTTGCCTTGGCTCTTTCTTGTGTTTTTTTTTTTCCTTCACGTTACAGCTGCCCATCATTCTGTCGGCGATGGTGGTCGTCGTCGCCTGGCTAGCGGGTAAGTGGCCCTTGCGTTTCCCGAAAAAAACGTGTGTGAAGGATCGTGGAACTCCCTGTGTGTGTGTGTGTTTTTTTTTTTTTACGACTCGATATGTTGCTGTTCAATAACAGCAGTAGAGTGGTAACGGCTGAAAACGTAACTGACAGTGAGCGATGGTGTAGTTTTCAGTCGACCGAAAAATACTGCTTCAGCGATATTTTACCTTCGATACTACGCTGTGGCGAGACTCTTTTCTCAACACCAGTTTTTTTTTTTTGTGTTTGCTCATTCTCATCAACATGCGTTGCTAGTTAGTGCGCACAAGGGGCCGAAATCCGCCTCACAAGCGAGTCTTAGTGGGGGTATGCAGCTTACCCTCCATGCTACTCGCCGAACACCGATACGTTTTTCTTCGTGCTTGGTGCAAGCGATGTCTGCCTGGTCGGCGAAAAGTTGACGTCCTCCGTCCCGGCATTGTAGGGATGCGAGGGTCTATGGTCACACGACTACGACCATGCATGACATGAGTATCCTCCCCCCCCCCCCTCCAATGTACTCTCATTGTCACTACTACAGTAGCAGTAGTAACAGTAGCAGTCGGTAGTAGCAGCAGTAGCAGTAGTAGTAGTAGCAGCAAATTATGTGATGTCTCCCAATAGACTTGCCACGTTTAGTGCCAATCACTCACGTTTATCCCTCAATAGACCCTCACTGTTGTGGTTGTGTGTTGTGCGTTTTTGTCTCGTTTTGGCTTGTTACCGTTCCGGCAGGTCGTTTCATCGACAAGATCGAAGTTTCTGCACCGGGTACAATCCCGCGCGTCAAGGTGAGAGAGAAAGAGAGTGCACTTGTTGCACGCGGCGCAAATGATGACGTTTTACCATTCGTCGTGCTTTCCTGTTTATAATATAGATTAGAGAGCACTTGCTGCACGCGGCGCAATTGATAACGTTTCACCATTCGTCATGCTTTCCTGTTGATTTCACGGGTACACGGTTACCTGGTTCATGTTCATTGATTACTTCAAAGGAGAGAGTTAAGGTAGACACCCCCCCCCCCCCCCCCCGAAGTCCTTGTGTGCTAAAGTTTTTTTTTTTTTTTTATGCATATATGCAGGTAGGAAAAATAAGCGGTACGTTTTGGACCCTGGCGTGCTGGATGCTTTTTTTTATGAGTGGCAGCATCGGTTTAATCGTTGAGACCCAGAGACAATGAAGCGACACAAAAACAAGGGATGCTTATATGTAACCCGGTGCCGGTTGTATCCACCGGTTGAAACCAGGTGTATACCGGTTGTAGCCGGTACCGAACTCGCTGATAAGGTACTCGGAAAATGTCTCCTCTTAACCCCAAGGTAGAAACGCCTCCACATTACCGATTGTAACCCAGTACCGGTTGTAACCGGTACCGAACTCGCCGGTAGGTTACTTGAAAAATGGCGGTTACATTTTTGGTTTCCCCTATCCCCAAAATAGAACCGCCTCCACATTCCCGGTTGAAACCGATACCGAACTCGCCGGTAGGTTGCTCGAAAAATGGCGGTTACTTTTCGGTCCCCCCTATCCCCAAAATAGAAACGCCTCCACATTCAGTGGAAACATTTGATTCTAGGAGGAAGAAGAGCACTTCAAACAACAAAACGTATGAGGCATTCGGCCTTCTCAACCGTCTATATATGAGCACCTGATAAGTGTATCTAAGCTAAGTTAATATGTATTGTGAGCGCTCGGTAGCTCGAGTAGGATAATGATGTGCGCCCTCTTGGTTTAGTACGGGGGTACGAGTAGGACCCCTTTTTCGTACAATGGGTACTCCGATTTAAGAGCTCACCGTGACAAGCCAAAACAATCGCTCTTTTAACCCTTTCATAACTGAAAAAAATGTCCCACACTAATTCCAAGTAGTTTGTCCCCAATTTCGTGGAACCAGTTCTTAACCCATTCAGAACTGAAAAAAATGTCCCACGCCATTTCCAAGTAGTTTCTCCCCAAATTCGTGGAACCAGTTCTTAACCCATTCAGAACTGAAAAAAATGTCCCACACTAATTCCAAGTAGTTTGTCCCCAAAAACGGGAGACCAGTTCTTAAGGGGTTAACCCATTCAGAACTGAAAAAAATGTCCCACACTAATTCCAAGTAGTTTGTCACCAGATTCGTGGGACCAATTCTTGAGGGGTCAAGGGGTTATGACTACCCGTCGCTCTTATATCTGTAGTGGGCAATACTTAACTTTTAGTATTGACGGGACATGCCGATTTGACCGCTTGCTCTTATCTGTAGTAGGCAGTATACAGTTTTTAGTGATAGGCGGGGCATGCCGATTTTTACCGCTCTTAAATCCCGAATGCTCTTATCATGGGCGCTCTTAACCCTTATAGGACTGGAGTCCCGTTTTGGGGACAAATTACTTATAATTAGAGTGGATTGTCCCCAAAACGGGTCTGCAGTCCTAAAAGGGTTATAACCCATTCAGAACTGAAAAAATGTCCCACACTAATTCCAAGTATTTTCCCCCAAATTCGTTGGACCAGTTCTTGAGGGGTTGAATCGGGGTATTCCCTCTGTATTGTACGTACTGTACATAGTTGGACACGAGTCGACGAGGGAACAAAGGGCTGAAGTGTTAACGCTATGAAAATGCAAGGCACGAGCTGTGGTGGGGAGGTGGGCGGGGGGGGGGGGGGGGGGGGGGGGGGGGGAGGGGGGGGGGGGCGAGAGCCTGCCTGCTATTTTTACCTAAGTGACCCCGGATCTGAGTTCCGACTACTTATGATATACCAGTATTAGTAGTATTACGGGACCTACGGCACCCACGAAAACCTGTACATTTGGCTATTTTTAGGGTAACAATATTTGGTCCTGTTTACTAGTGTTTACTATGCTCCCCCGTACTACTGTAGGAGGGAAAGAGAAAAAAAAGGGCGAATATGGGGAAAAGGAGGGGAGGGGAGGGGAGGGGGGGGAAAAAATGCGCGGACACCAAAAATTGTCATACCCCCAATCCTTCAGTGACGGGCACCGCAGTCGTCGCTTTCGTGCCGTCACGTTTCTTCCCCCCCTCTCACGTTACTCGTACGTACGAGTACGCCAGGTCTGTTGCACCAGGTGGCGTATTGCATTGGAATCATCAAGGCCCCCGACAATTTTCTAGGAACTTTGCAGACGGTATACCTTCTGCCCTTACGCAACATTCCCCCATTTTTTTTTATTTTTTTTTCTTGTCGTACTTTTTTCCCTACGTACGGTACATTCGCCTTAGGGCTTCGAATTTTGCTGTGGCGCACTCTTTTACTACAACAGTAGTATTGCGAATCAGTATATATATACCTGGTATGTCTGCCGTAAAGGCGCCGCGCCTGTCGGGGTTCGAGCACCAGGAGAGCCCGTTTGACCGACCGGAGGTCGGATAGTTTGGGCCATTGGTACCCGGGGGCCGGAAAATATTGCGCTGGTGGCAAGAGTTTCTTCAGAATTGAGTGTAGCGCACCACACGAGGTGGAGTGGAGGGCTTGGGCGCTCTGCTCTTCTTTTTTGGCCGCACCACGGTTTCGAAGCGCCGCACCGTTTTTTTTCGCGGGGAAGGCGACAACAATACGTAGTGCGCCTGGCCTGTTCTTCGCCGTAGTAGTCGTAAGCGAAAAAAAATGTTTTGCGAAACATTTTTGGGCTTTCTTGTATTTTTTTCTCCGCAGCAGGCGAAAAATAATTTGGCCCTTTTATGCTGGGTATTTTTCGCCGTAATTGGCATATATATGGTGCTCGACACGTTCCCAGCGAGAAGTAATTTTTCGGCGCCAAGCATTTTTTTCGTGCTTGTGAAATTCATGCGTATTGGTCGTAATTTTGTAATTTTGAATTGTGCCCCTTGTTTTTTTTCGAAGTACCCATGCTTAGAAGAAGGTAAAAGGAGCACCTAAGGCCTACATTTTGGGTGTATTAACCCACATACATGTTCCAAAAAAAAATGCCTCCGGCGGGGGTTTCCCCCGTGCTCCGTCACAGCAGTATAGTATACCAATTACACTACAGCAATACGCGTAGTTACGTAGAAACCTAACCCTAACCCTGCTAACTCTGGCTTTTGCACCCAAATGTTGGGAGGTGTCTCTATTAGGAGTAGGAACGGTACTCCGTCTCGAAAGGGATGCGTGGTCAATGGTTAAAATGGCTTTTAAGGCAAGCAACAAATTAATACCCCCCGGTCTATGGTCATACGACTACGGCCATGCATGAAAATGAAGTACATACACCCCCCCCCCCCCCCCCTTTTCCCCCTTCCCCCCCCCCCCCCCCTTCCCTTGTGTCCGGTCTCGATGGGATGCGTGGTCAACTGGTCAAATGTACTAAGGCAAGCAACAAATGAGTACCCCCCCCCCCCCGCCCCACACCTTGCTCCCACACCCCCTCTTAACCCTGTGGTGCTGCAGTCTGGGACGGTGGGGCAGTCGGTGAAGCGGATGGGGTCGAACGATAAAGCGGCCGACTTCCACTCTTCGGCCGGGAGGAACATGGGGAGGACCACGGGCAAGGTCATCGCGGGCGTCCAGGAGCTGGAGGGTATCAGCGTCACGGACGAGGAGCAGAATCGGCTCTACAACGAACAGTACGGCTCCGAAAACTCTCAGGAGGACGGGGACAGGTAGGAACAAACGGCGCTCCGTCTCGAACGGGATGCGTGGTCAATGGTTTTATGACTAACGCAAGCAAACAAATGAGTACCACCCCCCCCCCCATGTTTGCCTGGTCGGTGAATTCCCGGCGTTGCTTCGTCCCGTATTGTAGGGCGGCAGGTCTTTGGTCATCCGACTCGGCCTTGCCCCCCCCCCTTCGATGAATTGTACTATGAAAATGCTGCGAGTGTGCGTCGGGTCCACTCGTATTGTTGACTGATAAGAACTCCCCGTCCCCACTGTCTACTTAAAAGATGCCATCTTTGTTCGTAGGAGGACCGCGGTTTGACATCCTGACTGACCGCGTCCCTACATTCAAAACCGGTAGACCCCTTGACTGACCGCCTTGACTGAATTCCTGGACTGACAGCCTTGACTGACGTCCTTGACTGACGGGTCCCTATACCCAACAGTAAAGCTCTTGACGGACGGACCCCGTTGACTTAAATCAATAGACCCCTTGACTGACGGCCTTGACTGACCGTCTTGACGGACAACCTTGACGGACTACCCCCTACACTAAACACAGTATATTGAGGCCACAAGAGGCCTTGACGGGCCCGAAAAAAAAAGACCGGTTTCCTATGTATCTAGCATGTTTTACTATATTGTCTGCTTGACTGACCCCTCCCTCGTATACTAAAACCAGTATAAGATGGCCTAGAGAGGCGTTGACGCATCCAAAAAATGTGGCCTTCCAGGTACATATTTGTGTGTGTGTGTGTGTTTTTTTGTGACGTGTCTGGTTGCAGTTGTAAGGTGGCGCCCTCTCCAAACTGTGTGAACTGCATCATCTGTTGGGTATACGTACGTACGCGCGTATTATATGCACGAAAGTTTCGTTCGTTAAGCGGTTCCTGAGTTTTATCCTCCCCGGTGGCGAGACAGCCACAGCAGTCGGGGGAAGGCGAGGCAATCCGCCGTTTTGATTTTTTTTTGTTTAGGGTGTTCATTGTTTTTGGGTGGCGTTGATACTTTTTTTTCGGGAGGCGGGGGGGGGGGGCAAGGGTATTAGGTGGAGCGCTTTTTTGTTTGTGAGCAAAGGGGGTTGATTTTTGTCCGGTTGGACGCCCACCTGCCAACCCCTTGCCCACCCCCTACCCTACAACCCCTACCTCACAATTCAACCCACCCCACCCCACTCTCACCCCCCCCCCTCCCTACCAACCCCCACCTCACCACTCCAACCCCCACCCCACCTGACCCCAACCCCCCCTCCCCAACGCCACACCAACTATACTTAGGTACGACGCGCTCGGCGACTCACCGGGAGCCCAGGGACCCAGCTCCCAGGGGCCGCGATCACCCAGCGTGTACAGCCACTTCAGCCAGTCTGTCTTCAGCCAGTCGGCGTACGGGCCCAGCGCGTACGGCCCGAGCCAGCGGCGGCTCCCCTCGGGCTCCACGTACGGGCAGAGCCAGTACGACAACGGTTCCAGCCTGGGAGGGTCCCAGTACCCGGGACCGGTCCCGAGTCACTTCGGGGCGAGCCAGCTGAGCGATCGAACGTCGTACCACGCGGGTCCCGGCGCAGGCGGTGTTGGGGGCGGGGGAGGGGGCGGTGAGGTGGTGTACGGTGGGAGTCACATCCCGGCACCTTACGGTGGGGGGGGTGGGGAAGGGGCGGGGCGAGGGGCGGGAGGCGCCGCCGCCGCTGCGGGATACGGGGGGCAGAGGCTCCCGCCTCCGTCGTACAACCCGAACGTGCATAGAACGGGGGGGTCGGGGATGGTGGGGGCGGGAGGGGGGAGGGGAGGGGGGTCGGCGGCGGCGGCAGCGGCGGCGGCAGCGGCGGCAAATGCGACCGCGGCGGCCGTGGCGCGAGACTCGGCAGGGTTTGACCGGGGAAGGTGCGAGCGTTTTTTTATTTTATTTTATTTTATTTTCTGCTGAAAGAGTCTTTAGGGGGGGACGTTTTTTTTGTGTAGTTGGTCTATTGTCTGTTTCCTTATTTCGTTTCTTCCTTCCTTGTCCATACGTGTGATAGAATGAGACCATATCAAACCCGTTTTACGCGTTATCGAAGTATCATTCATACACGGCTTGCGAAGATGAACTTCGACCAAATCCTCGATATCACGGCTGTTATTTTTAACTTTAGAAACATGTGCGACGCGCGAGAGCTTTTCTTCTTCGTTCGTGGTCGTGGCTGCTGTTTAAAAAAAAAAAAAAAATGTTTTGTTTTGTTTCAGTGGCATGGGGTGAATAAATCAGCATGTGGTGCCTTTTTTTGTTTCGTCCCGATGCTGTTGGGGCTCTGCTGGTTTCGATCGGCGGTGGTGCTATGGTGTCATGACAGGCGTGGTTGATTGTTCGGACTTTGTTGGCTCTGTGCTGTTGATGGTGGTGGTGGTGGTGGTCGTGCGGTTATTTTTTTCGGGGTCTTGTCGTACGTACGTAGGTAGATATACGAAAGATTGAGTTATCTCCTTGACTACTGTAAAAATGACCCAACACTAGTATCAAGTAGTGTGTACCCAACAAAAACGTGGGTCCAGTCCGAAAGGGGTTTCAAGGGTGGCTCGTGGGCGGTAATTTTGGGGTGGAAAGGGGTGGTACATATAATCTCTCGAAATCCTCGAGCTCACAGCTGTTTTTTTTTTCATTTTTTTTTATATAATCTCACGTGGTGTTGTCTCGTCTTGGACGGCGTTCACGACGTTCCTGATTGGGCAAAAACTGGAAGCTGTCTCTCTCTGTGGTCGCGACCCTTTTCACGCCTTAAGTGTTCCTGCTCCATTCGGGCTCCAGTATTATTCTGGGGGGCGCACGGGGGATTGATGGATTGTTTTGTTCCTGCTTGTATGTATACGTAAAGGATTCTTGTAAATAGTGTTTTGTTTTGTTTTTGTTTCTCACTTTTTTCACTTTCTCGTTTTCTTTTTTCTTTTTTCTTACTATTTTCACTCTTGCATGCCGTCGTCCTACCCCATGTCTTGGGTGCACTCACTTCCCAGACGCTTATAACCGTTTGGCCGGTTTGTTTAATGCCCGAGAACGGGTGCTCACGGCGACCGCCCACCCATCCACCCCACCCGCCCACCCGCTCACGCACCCACTGACTCGCCCCCGCCCACCCCTCAACGTCTCAGATCTGTTGAGATCGAATTAAGTTTTTGTCGGCGGTCGAATTATTGGCGAAGAATACGATATTGATGACACTTTTTATGTACGAGTAGTAGTTCTTGGTTGTGTTTTTTTTTCATGTAAAAGTGTCACCTGTTTCATGTATGTTGTACGATACATACACCGCACCTCTCTCTGAACGCCTGAGAGGCCTGCGTTTGTTCGTAGTTTTTGAGGTTCTTCGGCGGCTTTTCTCGCGTTGAGTTGATCCGTATGGTATATACGCATATGTATGTGTGTTGTGTCTATGTGTGTATTTGTTTGCATATGTGTTTGTCTTACGTGTATATATATATTTATATATGTTGTGACGGTCTCTTTTTTTTTCCCGCCCTCGCTCGCTCGCTTGCGCCCCCCCCCCCCCCCCCCCGTCCCCCGTTCCCCCCTCCCACCCCGCCGTTCGCACCTCCGCGCTCCCACCCGCACCGCCCACCGTCCTCCCCATGCGCACCCCGCGTGCGTCCCGGACACGCGCACACCCCGTGCGCTCAACGGTCGTCCCTTCGCGCGTGTTTCCTTCGTCGCCCTGCCGCGCCGTGTCTGTGTGTGTTGTTTTTGTTGTGTGTGTTGTTTTTTTGTTTTGTGCGATGCGGCCGGCGGTGCCCTCGGATTGGTCTGGTCGGGGTTGTGTGTCTCGTAGCCCCCCCCCGTACGCGCACGCGAAACCGGCGTCGGTGTTGCCAAAGGAGCCGCGGCCGTCTGTTGATGCGTTTGCGCAGGTGAGAGACTAGCTCTGGTCGTCTGGGATAGCACACCGCTCGCTCGCTCGCTCTGCAGCAGTAGTTTGCGGGACGGACGGACAGCAGTGGATCCCGACGGTAGTAGTAGTAGTTGTTGTCTCTTCTCTTTTGGCAGTATTTTATGTGCAGTAGTCTCCGGCAGTGGACTTGTTTTTCTGGCAGGAGGCTGTGGCCGTATGAATGCGTACGGTAGTTTCTCTTGACAGCAATTGACTGTTGCCGACAGTACCAAGTCTCTGGCCGTATGGTTGCGTGCGTGCTGTAGTCTCCAACAGTAGACTGTTTCTGAACAGTTACGTCTCGGGCCGCCTGTACCTGTAGTCTCCGACGCAGTAGCCTCTGTCTCGGACAGTTACGAGTACATATATTATAAGTACTGTTATCTCCTTCCTGGTTGTTATATCCTCCGCTCCCTTGGGCTGTACAGACTTGAACATTTCAACTGCTGGTTGGCCTTTCGTTTTTTATTCCTCTACTGCTGCTACGTGGGCCTTTCGTTGTTTTTTTTTGCTTCACGTCAGCACGACGTCCCAGCTGGGGTTTTTTTCAAGTTTTTATATGTAGAGGTGGGTACGTACAAGGTATTTGCAATCGAACATAATGCTCGAGTTTGCGTGTAGCGTGTTGATAGCAGCAGCAGCAGTGTCAGCAGCAGTGTCCGAGATTTGGAAGCTAGAAGCTGATGCTCTTGATGTAGACTGCTGACAGCAGCGGCAGCAATGTCCACGTTGTAATAGCTTTCATGCGAGATCATTTAGCTGTTGCTCCTGATGCTGCAGCTGCGAGTACGTGCTGCTGCTGCTCGCTCGCTCCTATTTAGAGTGATTTTTTCGCGTATCTTTCCTGATGCTGCAGCTACTCGCTGCGTATATACGGGTACTGCTGTTGCTCCGGCTGTTTGTGTTGCTGCTTCTTCTGCGCTCTGCGCTGCAAACATAATGAATTGGATACCATCAGCCTTTGCGTCACGCCTCATCTGAAGTGAAAACCTTGTGCTTCTGCGCTGTAAGCAATATTGAATTGGATAACACCCACCGTCAGTCTTTGCGTACGCCACACCCAAAGGGGAAAAACTTGTGCTTCTGCGCTGTAACAATAGGGTAGTGAACGAACCTTGATAGTGAATCTTCCTGAGGTATCATAGCTATTTAGGCACTCTGATTGGCTAAGTAAGGGTGTATTATATGCGGCTCAATTGACATCCGTAAGAGTGTTTCCCAGCGAGCAGGCCGAATCAACCTACAAAGTATTTCCAAGCACAGCATCCAAGGCGTCCGAGTCAACCGAGAGTCTTACCAAGCACAGCAGCCAAGAACTGGCCACTGACATTAGGCTCATATGGTTCGGGTCGGAGGGTCGGCTTCAGGCGCCAAGCACAAAAACCTCCGTAAAGATGCACTATCAACGTGTGTCCCACCCCTCGCGCTGTAAAATCAAAATGTAACTGTATACGACATCATAGCCTTTTTGCGTCACCACCCCACGCCCGAAGGGAAACCCTTGTAACATCATAAGGTATGTATATATTATATCATAAGTCGTAGTGTAATATGTATCGTATCGTATATTCTTCTCCCTCATTCGCAAAATTAATTAATTATACCCCCCCCATACCACGAACAACCTACCTAACGAGTACATATATATATAGTAAAAGCCTTTGTTGAATCGTGAAGTAGTTATCGTTGTCTATTTAGTGAATTGGTGATCACGCACCCCGTGATGTGTTCCATGTTTATCAGGGTTCTTTACGGTGCGGTTTTTCCTATCGGTTCGGTGCGGTTCATACAACAACAGTGTCAAACCCCGTAGTTCGCGCGATGGGAGTATCACTATTAAATAGTATCCCACGCAGCTCGCAAAGAAGAATTTCTCGACGAATTCCTCGATTTCACAGCTGTCGTTTTTTTTTTTCTCTCTTTTTTTTCTATATACTGTAGGACATTAGGCGCGTGTGGGGGTAGAGGCGTGCTCCTATTTAGTTGTATGACTCTTCTCTCAAATGGGCAGTATTCGACGTACGACGTAGCCTGTTGCCAATAATCTTGACCCACAAATCGTACCAGATATAAAGTACCAAATATATATAACGGTTTTTGTGGTGGTCCGCACATTTTTTTCGGATTGTTCAAAAGGAAGCCGCGCACGGGTCGAGCCTTAATTAGCCTGGGCTAGGGTTGGGGTTTTTGTTTTTTGTTTTTTGTTTTTTGTTTTTTGTCCATCCCATTTATTATCTTCGCCTTTCTTTTCTCTCTCCCTCTTTAGTCGTAACTCAGATCCGGGGTCACTAAGTAGGCTCTTCTCCCCCCTCCCCACTACGGTACTTGCCTTGCATTTTTATCGCGAGAAGATTTCAGCACTTTCTTCCCTCGTCGACTTGCGTCGGATTCCGCCTACACACGCCACGAAGGCGCTCTCAGCAATTGGTTCCTTTTTATTTTTTCAAATATAGTAAAAATCTCACCACGGTGGGATTCGAACTTGGGTACCAATGCCAGTAAGTCTTTGAAGCTGACCACTAGTCTACCGGGGCGACCGGCTGGTTGGGTTGGGTCGACGGCTTCTCGTGATTCGATTCACAAAAAAACACCCAAAAACACGTAAAACCATTGAGAAAAACATATTTGATTTGGTAGTTTATCTGGTGCGATTTGTGGGATAAGACCGATAAAGGCGCCTCCAAATGGGAGCATGAGGAGCTCTATACCTCTCTCCACCTTAACCCTTTTAGGACTGCAGTCCCATTTTGGGGACAAACCACTCTAATTCTAAGTAATTTGTCCCCAAAACGGCACTCCAGTCCTAAAAGGGTTAACACCGATTTTGTTCAAAAAAAAAAAACGCTTGCAACCTTGCACACGTGGGATGGAGACAGATCGACGATCCCTACTGAAATTTCAGAGGACAGATGGATTTCCTGGCCCTGTGTATGATCTAAAAGAGCTCATTTTGCGGGATTGGAGCCGTTTGATGTGTGTGTGCGTTGTCTTCACATTAAACCCGTTCTTTCTACCCAACTACATCATCAGTACACGCAGTGTTTGTCCTGATTCCTAATCCCTACGAGGTGAGATACAAATTTTGTGGTCACAGACTGTGAGACAAGAGAAGAACCAAAACAAAACAAAATAAACACAAATGAACGGGTAAATCAAGTGAAATGTCAAACGTACCGGGTACGAGAACACAACGACACGAGCCAAACCAGAAAAATATGTGCATGATGATCTGTATTGCGCTTGTTTTCTTGGTTGGGTCTATACTATACAGATCCTGCGCAACATAGCGCAACGGCAAGTGATGAGCTAGATGATCTATCTGTAGATGATCCATCTGTAGATGATCTGCCCAAGATGTGCAACTCTTACGAACACTCGCAGGGGCTAGGTAGTAGGTAGGCATGTATCACAACGGTAGAAATCATTAAAAACACAAACGGGATCGCGAAGATATTGGGTACCACTATGTCCGGAAATGGAAGGACGGTTCGTACGTTAATATTCATTCCTGCAGGCGTTTCTAGCGGGGGGTGCGTAGCGATGCTGGCCCCGGTCTCCTGCCGAGTTTCAGAAGTAAACGTAGGTTTGGAGGTGTGGGTGACCGTTGTTTTTTGCGTGCCTCATATATATGTATATATACGTGCCTTATGTTTCAGGACCCTTAATAAGTACGTAAGCCACATCGGCCATTAATGATTGTGTGCCCACAAGTTACCCCCTATATGGTCACATAACATGGCTCGAATACATACATACACGCTCGAGTACGAGTCCGCGCAGATTTTTGTTTCTCAAGATTTTTCCAGCACAAAGGAGCAGGTTTCTCCTGGTAGGATTGGTCGTACCTGATCGTAGTTTCGAAAAATACGTCGGAAACGCTCTTTCTTAAATACGCGCACGCACGTGTTTCTGGGTTTATTTTTATTCGGCGATTATTTTTTGCCTACCTGGTATACAATTCCGAAAAATCAGAAATAATGATATTTACATGCTACGAAGGGTAGACCTTTGATATAAAAAATGTCATATCATATAATACGAGTACGTATGATACAATATTAATAGGACTATTTACTATTTAGACAATATGTTTTGACAGCTGTCGGAGTTCTGCAGGTGATTTGATTTGCCGATTTATAAGAAAACAAAAAATGAAGAAGAAAACAGGCTAAAAACTGAACCGGGAACGTCATTTATATTTGAATATTCGAATCTTAACAAGTTTTCTGTCCTACAGATAGATGTAAAAATAGAGTTGTCTAAACGATTCCTTTCGTCTGTACGCAGGTGATCTCTGTACACAGGTGATCTCTGCACGCAGGTGATATGTTTGTTTTTTAATTGAAACGATATTGCGATAAATATTCTTGGTTTTGTTCAAAAATATATACTCGCATATATACACGTATGATATAATATTTAGCCGCTTTTGCTATAAATAATTTTGCCTTTTTGACAACCTGGAACTTACTTGATTTTAAGTGGCCGAAAAAGAAAAACCGTTACGTAAAATAGCGTTTGTTCGCTCAGCCCTCGCCTGGTTAAGACTCACAACTGACTGTGGTTAGCTTGTCTTGTAATTGGTCGTATTTCGAAAGTTTTTACGAGTACCAGTAGCCGAAAACACACTGGACAAAACTACTACTACTGCTGCTGTAGTGCACGGACCATAACTCGAAGGTACAATCGTAGTTCTTGAGTTCGCGACTTTCGACGTTGCTGCTGGATACGTTTCGTCTCTCGTTTCGTTTACAGCAGTAGGCGCGGTTGTGGCCCCTTTCTCCACGTACGCACACCAGCACACCAGTCCTTCGTTTTCTTATGGTATATATATATATATACCAGGCACCCGAGGCATATTTTATTGCTTACAATCGAGTGCGGGTGTCTAATTTACACGGCACAATAAAAAGAGGGACCTCTTTCGATTTTTGAGGAAGCCGGTTCCATGACCGCCGACCGACAGGCCAACATATATACTCAAAACCCGTAGTTCGCGCGATCGAAGTTTTCCGCGCCGCTTTGGAAAGAGTTTCGACGAAATCCTCGATTTCAACAATAGTTGCCGTTGTTATTTTTTCTCTCGTAGATATAATTTTTCAACTTGTAATTTTTGTTGTCCGAAATTCCGAATCAACGAACGCATAAAAGTTGACGACAGTCCCGAATATGCTGCCGCGCGAGTTTGTTTTATATACGAGTACGTAGCGACAGCTTGTATGATATATACTCTCTTCACATGTGTGTGTGTGTGTTACGTGTGTTTCGATGCAGTTTCACGGATAGTCTGTTGTTCTCATCTCGCATTATTTGACGGGGGGGGGCGAGGGTGGTCGTCGAAAAAATATTTTTCGACATCTCACAAAAAAAAATGTTTGTTAAGGGTGCGGGGCGGGTTACTAAAACCAAGTGAAAAAAATGAAACTAAAGATATTTGTTTCCCCCATTTCCTTATTTCATCATGTGATCACAACGGTTGCAACGGTTTTCTATTCCGACCTCTGGGGGTGTGGTGTGTCGTTTTCTCTTTTTTTCTGGACGCCCCTGGGGGGGGCATAGTAAATAGGACCTATGGTACAGACAAAAACCTATATATTCCCTCTATTTTTGCTAACAATATTTGGTCCTATTTACTAGTGTTTACTATGGTCCCCCGTAATAGTCAATTGTCGTTATCTACCCCGGTGGTAAAAACACAAGGGCACGAGGCGTCTACAGGATAGGTAGGAAAGACGCACACGCAAACGAAACTCGATCGGGGCCCCCAAGATGTTAGACCTCTGTTGATAAATGGCCGACGGCCAATATATGGAGAGAGAATCGCCAGCTGCTGTGTGGTTAAGCTCTCTTGGTTCACACCTGCTCTCTCTCTCTCTGGTATATAGGCACGAACCCAGCCGAAGGTGCAAGCGCACCTTGTCAGAATAGCGGCCCTAAGGGTTTGTATCGCGATAAAACATTGTAGAGATTAGAGTCACCCGGAAACCAGCTATTCATAGTTCCACGACCTATCGTATATATACAACCACAAGAAATAGCCCAGCTCCGTCTATACCATCCTATCTCCTTAGTTGGCGTCACCCCCCCCCCCCCCCCCCCCCCCCCCCCCCCCCCCCTCCCCCTTTTGCCCACCTCTAAGTACCGGTTTCTCGTTCTTAGTACTGCGAGTACTGGGAATATAAGCTGTATGGAACCCCCGAGTACAAGCAGTACTGCTGTACCCAAAATACAAACATCCGAAATACTTACAGTACTCAAGAGTGTCGACAGTATTGAAACCGTAAAATACTGCGAGTGCTCGCAGTGTATACTCCCGAAACACTGTCAGTACTCCGAATTACTCCAGTTGCCTTCAGCGAAAAGTAGTTAGCTCCAAACTCCCTCTCGTCGGGCTATATCCGTGAATGCTTTTGCGCTTTAAAATGGGAATGAAAGTATGGAAACGGTGCACAGATTGTGGAAGTGATACTTCATACTCCCGAGTATCCTGCGCATATTGACAGTATTTTGGTGTTCCGGGTACTCGCAGTACCAATGGACCAAATACTGCCAGTATTCTGGAGTACCGGCAGTACAGAACCCTCAAACTCTTGGAAGTACAGCAGTATTCCACAGCAGTATTGAACCCCGAAATACTGCCGGGTATGGCAGTATCCGCGGTACAGAATATATCGAAGAACTGCGAGTACTCGCAGTATCCCGCAGTACATAAAAGCCCAAAGACTCCCAAGTACATGAAGTATTTTCTCTTGGAAATACTTCACTTTGCTCCCACAATGAACTATTTTCTCTTGGAAATACTTCACTTTGCTCCCGCAGGTACTGGGGGCATCTTTGTAACATGGTGTTCGTTCAGTGTTGTGGCATGGTGTTCGTTCAATGTTGTGAAATGGGCTTCGTTTATTGTAACATGTACATGTTCGCCCACATGTAGCAGGGTGTTGGTTCATTTGGAACATGGTGTCCGTCTATTGTATAATAGTATGGTGTATATACGTTTGTTTGTAACATGGTGTCCGTCCATCGTATCATGGTATTCGTTGCTAAATGGTGATGGTGATGCTCTCACACTATTTTTATATGAATAGCTGATTTCCCTGAAATCAATTAGCTCGTGTTCACAAAACAGGCTAAAAAAAAAGAGGGTACGTATCGATGGAAGAAAACGAACGAGTGCAAAATGATACGTGCACCGCAGTAGTACCAGTTACGCAAGGGAACGATACCAAACCGGGTGTGGCAAACTACCTCGTATCGCTTGCAAACCATATAGTAGCACATGATAATATCCATGGTATAGTACGTACACACCCAAATAAACAAAACAAACAAATTGCGGCTTTCCCACCTAGGCTGGAGCAACCGCGAATATCCATGGTATAGTACGTACACACCCAAAAAAGCAAAACAAACAAATGCGTTCGCAATGTACCAGTACGCAAGGGAACGGTTCTAAACCGGCTGTGGTAGACCATCCCTATCACTCGCAAACCAAATGTTACCAGGATCACACAGCCATGTCACCAATAATACGCCCACCCGGTACACCTGGAAAACAAACAAACAAACGACCAAACAAACAAAAACGTTTTCCGTTCATTTTTAACGTGATGTTCGTTCGTTCGTTCCGTCCGTTCTTACACCCGCGGAGCAGCAGCAGACGCCACAGCCGAAACCGCAGATGAAGGGCAAGGGCAAGGGCGACGACGCGGAAGAGCGAAGACCGGACCAACAACAACAACAACAACCACGCTCCACCCCGGGCCGCTCGGACCGGGCCTCGTCCGCGACTACTGCTGCTGTCGCCGCTGCAGCCGCCGTTGCCGCTTCCGCTGCTGCCGCCGTTGCTGCCGCGCCGCCGTTGACTGGCAACGCTTCGGGTAGCGCTGTAGGCGGTGCGAAGGGAGGGGCCGGGGGTGCGGGAGGTGCGGCGGGTCCAAGTAGCGGGTTTGGGTCTGACTCGGAGGGGGACGAAGCGGCGTCGGAGATTCCGTCGACTTTCCGTGCATAAGGGCGGGTAGTGGTGGTGGGTGGGTGGGTGGGGGTTAGCCATTGGGATTTGGGGTTTGGGTGTGGGGGAGGGGGGGGGAGGGCGTGGGGGGTGAAGTTGGACGAGTTGTGTGTCGGGCGCGGTGGTGGTGGTGGATTGTGTTGCATGGAACCGCAAAAAGAGGACACGATGAAAAAGGGGGGAGGGAGGGAAAGGACGGAGAGAGGTAGAGAGGAGTGGTGCAAAAGGAAAGAGGCAGAATCAGAAGCGGGAACAGGGGACAAGACGTGTGAGAAGGAGGAAAAGGAGAAGAAGAAGGGAGGAGGGGGAGGAGGAGGAGGAGGAGAAAGTTAGGAGGGCAGTGGGTTGTATGTGGCTGGCTTGAACGAACGACCTTCCTTTTTCAGGGCGGTCCGCTCGCTCGCTCGCCTGCTGTGCTTGCCTCAGTTGCTTTTTTGGTGACTCGATCGCTCGTGACTACTCGAATATCTCGGCCGCTTCTGCTCGTGTGGTGTGACGATGTAAGTACGGGCGAGCCGGTCCGATTTTTTCTTCATCTTTCTTTTAGCAGTCAGTGAATGAAGAAACAAGGCCAACTTGGAGTGGTGCAGTGCGCGAACGCGTGAGTTTTATTTCGATCGTTTATGTTTTCGCTCGCCAAGCGATTACTTTCACGCCTCCCTCCTCGGTATGCTCCGAGCAAGCGACAACGGTCCTGGGCGTTCAAGTGGGCGTGCTGGACGTAATAGGGGAATGGAATGGGATATGAAGGGTGAAAGAGCGGGGAGAAAGGCGGGTGGAGACGGGAGCAGGACATAGTTGGGGTGAGCGCTTCGATGTGGCGGGGCGGGGAGCAAGAGATAGTGGAGGCTAGCCCCGGCGTACGTTGTGGGTGACGCGGCCCTGACGCTACCCGCCTAAGAACCGGAAGGCGTTCTTCGTTGGTAACGGGGAGGAGGGGGGGGGGGAAGGGGGGTTAAGATTTTCACACACCGAGCAGCAGAGCAGGTGATCCCTATTTCATGATTCCTCGATATTTCGGGGGCCGATCGATTCTCTGATTTTTATGCAACATGCGCGCGATCTCGAATATGTTTTTTGTTGCCGGGCGGGATCTGTATGTTTACGATACGGCTCTTGCATATATAGCATCTCTTAACGCGGCGACCTTAGGGTCTAGATGATCTAGTTGATCTAGGTCGTGGAAGTGTCTGATGTGTAATAAGTTTTTTTGTGGCTTCTTGCCCCCTATGCACTTACAAGTGACATGTGTTGATGGCTTCATGATAAGTTCTTGGCTTTTGATGGAGGNGGGGGGGGAGCAGCTTCTACCGAAGTGTTCCAAATTTGTAGAAATTTGAAATTCGGCTTTGGTGCCTTCGCAAGCCGTTACCTTCGGTTCGGACTATTTTACAAGTCAAGGTCTCGTTTTTTTTTTGTTTTTGCCCTTTTTTCTTTTCTTTTTTTTTCCCCGCCTTTTCTTTCCTTTTCTCCCTATCCCTTTTCTTGCCCGTTCCTTGTCCTTTCGTGGTATTTCGGCCACCCTTTCGATGTGCACTCGTTCGTTTCAATCTCGTCCTTTTCTGCTTCTCTGGTCTCTCTTGTATCTTTTGGGTTTGAGGGTTTTGTATAGAGCAAAAAAAGAGGAAGATGAAACTGTCGTCTCCTCCAATCGGCAGGAAGGTAAGACAGTGCGTGAAACTGCACCGCAAAACCCCCCCCCCCCCCCCCCCCCCCCCCGCCTTCCCTCCCTCCCCCCCTTTCATACACCCCCCTTATTTTCATCATCTCCTTGTTTTAAGCTGGGGGGGGTTAGGGGAGGTGAGAGTTTACGGCAAAGGAAGTGCTGCTGCTGTCCTGTAGCTCTATAGTGCGGCATGGGAAAGGGGGGTTGAGATTACGTCGCGTTGAGTTACGCCGCGTGTCAGTTGTCATCGATAAAGGGTTTCCAGTTTGCATTGGCTTTGCTCTGTCGCCGCAGAGGCGGCGGGGGGGGGGGGGGGGGGGGGGGGGGGGGGGGGGGGGGGGGGGGGGGGGGGGGGGGGGGGTGCTTCCGTTGCCGTTGCCACCCCTAGTCGTTTATTGGCGGGGTCGAGTAATATCCCCGGCAATTAGTTGCTGGTTGTTCCGTCCCCTGCCCTCCACTCGGGGCCTTTTCCTCCGGTCATCATACCCCCCCTCCCACGTCACCCTACGTCCCTATAGCCATTTCGGTAGAAGTAACCCGATTCCAACGGTTCAATTCCAACGGTTCTATTCCAACCGTTTCCCCCCATTTTGCGCGGGGAGCTTCTGTGTCCGGTTGCTGCTCTGTGTTTTTTCTTGTTATTCTATTTCCCTCATGTTTTGATCTTGGGTGGGGCGGGTGGGGCGGGGTGTGGGGGGGGGGGGGGGGGGGGGGGGGGGGTGGGTGCGTGCGTGCGTGCGTGCGTGCGCTTTTTGGCCTTCGCCGCAGATTTTTTATTTTGCGCGCAGTAGCTCTTACTTATGGGTCGGTTTGTAGACGTCCCTGGTGTAAAACTAGTTTTAATGTAAAAGTTACCGGGCTCTTTTTTCTCCTCGCTCTTATGCGCTTTCCACATCACGCTACGCCACCGCCACCCCGCAGGTACTTCTCTTGATGGGGTGCGGGGTATAGGGTTAAGACCGGCCTTGCCCAATGGGAGGACGCGTAACGGCTCGGCAATGAGACGGGATGAGGAGCAGTGGTGGTGATGGTAGGG